>JAANDG010000615.1:0-85925 GCA_036852015.1 Pelodera strongyloides | reverse complement strand
CTATTGGATAAAACTAAACTAAAAATATACCGGGTTATATCAACCGAATCCGCAGAAACGGTGCACCGGGACCGGTTCATTTCTGAAGCCGGACGAACTGGCCTTTAAACTTCCCGGAGGCCAATTTTCTCGGGAAGCCGATTTATCTCCGCCGGTTTTACCCGGCTACCAACTTTTACACCTTTGGTGAGGTGAAGGGGTTCCGGGATCGAAACAACGACCGGTGGCGTGGAACAAGGCGATTGCCACTGCGCCACGCCCACCTCGAACTATTGGAAAATTCCTTAAAACATTCTAAGATGTTACCGAGTAGTAAGCCATAGCCTTATAGTTAGAAAATGAGTTTCAATTACAGTAGAAAAAAGATTAGTATGAAAACCTGAAATAGATGTCCTTGAGACCGAGCTCTCGGTTGGTAGGTGCTGAGGACATTAGCTTCATTAAATAGGGCACGCGGGTTTCTGGTTAGAATAGATCCGTAACAGAAGAACCACTGCAAAGTATATGGAATGAGTTGTATTTTTCTCATATTCTGCACGGAGAAAATCGAACAGTACACCGAGGGATATGTGCCGGCGCGCCGCTATCAGTTCGCCCAGAATTTTGTGGGCCGCCGGTATAGAGCGCGGGCGGAACCTCTTTTTGTCAGCATGCAGCATGCACCGTTCACAGCGTGCGGGACATAAATAATGAAAGGGTCATATATAATGAAGGTAAATTAGACATAGTAATAACCAGGTCAGTCTTAACTGTAATAAGTAGTTTATTTTTAACTTGCCTGTAACCCGAAAAATGATATTAGTAGTAGAGTAACGGACGCAAATAACCGAATTGTTGAAGTTTTAAGCAATAATGAGATGATCGTGGATGACAATCCAAGGGTGATTATTACAAGAATTCCCACCGAGAAACGAATCCTGTAATGAAATAGAAGATAAAGAAACAAACAATTGAATTCCACGGTTGTCCGGGGTATTCCATGGTTTGCCCAGGGTATTCCACGGTCGCCCAGGGTATTCCACGGTTGTCCGGGGTATTCCACGGTTGCCCAGGGTATTCCATGGTTGCCCAGGGTATTCCATGGTTTGCCCAGGGTATTCCACGGTTGCCCAGGGTATTCCATGGTTTGCCCAGGGTATTCCACGGTCGCCCAGGGTATTCCACGGTTGTCCGGGGTATTCCATGGTTGCCCAGGGTCTTCCACGGTTGCCAAAGGTATTCCATGGTTGCCCAGGGTATTCGGTATTCCATGGTTACCAGGTATTACAGGGGGTATTCCAAAAGGTGTCTTACCCAATAAGCCGAAAGTCTAAACTGTTCAATCTTCAAGACGATTTATAGCATGCGTTGAGTATCAAGTAACCAGCCGGAAGACGGGCTGGATGAAACAGGCTCAGGGCTCAGGTGGCTCCAAGTGTTATAGCGCATCAGGCAGAGCGCTTGACTCTAACGTGAGAGGTCGAGGGTTCGAACCCCACGCGAGGCAATGATTTTGTAAGTTTCATTCCCATTGTGAATTGCCGAAAACTTGATGAAAGGGCTTCGTTGTGGACATACAAACACATTAAACTTTGCTCTGTTATACATAAGTAGCATTTTTCAATAGGGCCGAGTGAGGGAGTTAGCTCCTCTTCGAGAAAATTCGCAATATCAACCTACTGTGGACTAGAATTGGTCATAACCGTTGCATCAAAACCACTTTTCTTCTTTTAAAAACTATAAATGAATACAATGTTCAGTGTGTATCAAAGAACATTATTAGCATATATTCGGCAAAAATGAAATTTGAATGAATTAGCAAATGTAAATTGCTCATCGTACACAGTGAAATATGTCACATCCGGCAAGAGAGTGTTCGAAGTTCTCTGTTATCGTTATTGATTTTCGTGATATTACACTTTGTGACTATTGAACATTGTCGTGCATTGGTGCAAAGCTTATCGCATTAGTAGACACACATTTGTATGCAATTGCTTTATCGATGTAAACATGGCCTAGTCTGAACCTAAGCCTAAGCCTAAGCCTAAGCTCAGCAAAATCTAAAACTTTTTTAGGTTCCACCTGCAGCTGCATGCATTTCTTCGATGCGCTTCTACTTCTGCTCGTTACTCGAGCAGAGAGGATCGAGTATCCCGATCCGTTTGAATCTCAATGGGGTAAGGAATACATCAGGAACGTTATTTTTTACGTTTTCTTTTGCTCCAACTTGTTGCAAAATCTCCACATACTCACATATGACAAATGCTCACGACATAGTTTATTAAATGGTTTGTAAAATAATAGCGAAGTATCGTGAATTATACACCTACGTTTAGATGGGTTCTCATACGCCACAAACTGGTCGGAGGCGCAGCCGGCATGCGCAGGAAAGAGACAGAGCCCCATCAGCTTCACAATGCAAAATATGCCGAATGTAGTGGACGTCGAGTTTACTCTCAACGACTTCAATATTACACTGGACCTGAAGCTTCGCACTCGAGGAGAGAGATGTGGGTGTATATTTCCGAATAGCTTTCTCTCTGTTTCTTATGTATGAATGCCATACTTAATGTATTTCCGTATAGGATCTTGGGCTAACAATAGAGGAAAGAAAAAAAATCTGAGAGAAGTAGTGCAGGGGAACGCACTGGCTTCTGTGACAGCTAGCATTTGTTATTCTTGTTTACCTCCTTACCCATTCATTTGTTCTTTGTAGTTTGGTTGGTGCCTTGTCAGTATATATGATGTGTTGTGAAGCGTGGTGGTATATCTAAGTCTAAAGGCCACATGGTGAGATGTGTTACTTGCATATCATCAATGAACAATTTTATTACTGTTTTTTTTTGTGAGGTGATCCATAAAAATCCCGATTTCGATCCATAAACATCCCTAAATCGAGTTTTTTTTTTGAAAAACAACTGAGGCGAAATCGGGATTTTCACTTTCCTGTCTAGCTCGTTCTGTTAATAAAGATTTATTGATTACATTCAAAGTACATAATCAAAAGGCAGCCCTAAGACGGCAATGCGAATAAAAACATCCCGTACTGACAAGGGGCCCTATAGTGAGCGATTCAATTAATGCAGGCTGTTCTTCCTTCCAATTTCTATGTTTCAGTGGTGCTCGACGGTTTCAAGGAGCACTGGCGTCCAGGATTCCTTTCACCAACGCTGCTTCTCGAAAAGTCTGCGAAGGAAATTGGTACTTTTAAACTGAGGGAGATTGTCTTCCACTGGGGAAGTGATGATGGAACTGGATGTGAACATTATTTTGCAGAGGAATGCGCGGCGGTCGAGGTATTGCGATTTATCACTTTTAAAGGGATCGGCTCATCTTAAATTGTGTCTGTTTTTTTGTTTCTTTATTTTCTATAAGGGATAATAAAAATTTGGAATTCAGAAAGTAGTGTTCTAATTCAATACTCACGGAGATATTAGGTGATAAAGTGGTGCATTGATCGGCCCAAAATGGCAAAGGGTAATTGTCCTGCCTTGTTTGTATAGATTTTTATTATCCCTTATAGAAAATAAAGAAAAAAAAACAGTCACAATTTAAGGTGAGCCGATCCCTTTAAAGCAGTAGAACAGCCGCTTTTTGCACTTCTAAAGTGCATTTTATGCACTTCTGCTAATGAGGCTCGAATTGAACCGATTTTTTATCCCTTATTTGTATATGTATGAGAGAATGGAGGTGGGCAAAATCCGTTTTTGAAGACCAGATGGGACATCTCTTTAACTTTATGAGCAATGCATTATGCAATTAAGTTGACTTTTTTAAAGCATGTTAAAAATTTTTAAAGCAAAATACCGTCCGGTTTTTGAAACATATCGTGTCCACCAGCATTATTGTGCAGCTTATGCAAATGAACATAAATTAGCATAAAAATCGAGCTAAATTCGATCAAATTAGCATAAATGCAGAATTCAGTTGTCCACGATGCGTTTCAAAAACCGTCCGGTAATTCGCTTTAAATTAGTTATAAGTTGGGCTCGTCGTAAAAAAGTTCCCCGTTCCCCGGGGTGAATGTGGATGAAAATTGTGTGTATATATTGTAATAAACGCTGCTAAAAAATAACAACATGAAATCGTAAATATAATAATAATAATAATTTATTACACCACAACGGTGCGCACAAACATACATAATTAAGACAATAAATACAGTGAAGACAGAAAAACGGTAATAAGGGACATAAGGTACATGTGTAAAGGTAAGCGGAAATGCTGGGGCATCGAACAAAGGTAGTTAGCCGAGCACTGTAAACCCGGCAGCTGGACACTATCGTCACTAACACACATAAGCGTGCACAGACCCAGGGTTACGTCAGTGGCTAAATTCACCGAACGACCTAGGCGCAATACTTGCATTTATAACTGTGACACGTGTGAAAGTGAATTGACTGTGCGATCCAATTTGCTACACAATGGGTTTAACTGGCATAGGCATTTCAGTGGAAGTGTGTTCGCCCAGAAGCAATCCATACACATAAATTGTTCGGGTAAATCGAATAGGTCTATAAACAAGCCAAGTGGAATAGTCATGGTTAATATGCCAGATAATTTCAACGGGGAATATTAAGGTCCAAGAGAGTTATTATATCAAGTTTTTCCAAGCGAGCTTTGAATGTGTCCACAGAAGGAGCTCCAAAAATATCTGGTGGCAACTTCCGCGACCATTTAGTCACTCTGTGAAAGAACGAGTGCAACAGAGCATTTGAGCGTGTGAACGGAGTTGTAAGCTGAAAATAACGATTCCGGCCGAACCCGGGCCTCCAAACAATATATTTGCTTGGACGCAACCGAGTCAAGCCATTTAGCACCCTAAAGAGATAGCACAAATCGATATTAGCACGACGAACTGTGAGCGATTTTCAAGTGAAACATTTCTAAACGACAGGCATAGGATGGCAAAGAAAAGGTATTATTTCGGACAAAGTGACAACGGTAATATAGTAATCTGGTGAACAAGCGTTGTACTTTTTCAAGCATAATTACAAAACGTTTATGATGAGGATTCCAAACAGGCACAGAAAATTCTAACAATGGGATAACATAAGAATTAAATACAGTAAGATAAATTTCGGGCGATTTTACAGACAGTGAACGAAATAAAAGGTGAACTTTGGAGATTGCGGAGGAAACAACCTTTTGGATATGTGTTTGGAAGGACATTTTGTTGTCAAAGAATACCCCAAGGTCTCGAATGGTATCGACGGGATTTATGACCACGGAATTCACAGAATAAGAGGATGGAGTAGGAGAACGTCCTAATCGAAGATAATAACATTTGGTAGGTGCAATATTGAGTTGCCACTGAGTACACCAATTGGAGAAGATATTAATAGATTCTTGTAATTTGGCTTCTACAACAGTATCACCTTTTTCCCTAACTGCATATAGCTTGATATCATCAGCAAACATCCGTACATGTATAGATGGATGAATAGACAGTAGTGAGGGGAGTTCACGAACATATAACAGGAACAGAAGAGGACCGAGTATAGATCCCTGTGGAACGCCCGATGGCGATGCAAATGTTTCAGATAAACTATGACCAACTTTGACTTGGTAAGTACGATTTGACAAGAATGATTGTATCCAATAAAGAAGGTTTCCAGAAATACCAAGCAAGGAAAGAATGTGAATAAGCTTAGAGTGACATACAGTATCAAAGGCTTTTGCAAGATCAAAATATATCACATCAACACATTTGCCATTAGCAAGGGCTGATAAAAAATCAAATTGGCAATCAATTAATTGATCGCACACAGAACTTTGACGGATAAAACCGTACTGTTCAGGAGGTAAGAGGGAGTACAAGTTCAAATGCTCAATAAGTTTGCGAGAAATGATTTTTTCCATAACTTTGCAGACTGCAGAACTAATGGAAATAGGACGAAAATCATTGGGCATTTTAGGAGAGCTAACCTTGGGAATTGGAACAACATAAGAAACTTTCCACTGATGTGGCACTGTAGAATAAAATAGACTCGCATTTAAAATAAAGCGAATTGGAGCCGTAAGCTCAGCAGCCATATTTTTGAGAATCAGTTGCGGTATACGGTCATAAGTTAGAGATGTTGCTCCCTTGAGTGACAGTAAAGTCTTATAGATTAGGTTTATTTTGATGGGCCTGTCCCTTTATCCATACGTATAGGGGTACTGGTGACGTCAGCTGATGAATACTGAGGCCGTATTAACCAACATACAGGAAGCCCTCCCTGGCCTCCCCAGGGAGCTAAAGAGTGCGTAGAGAGTAGGAGAGTAGGAGAGCAGAAGAGATTCAGAGCGCTCGTGAGCCTAGGGATGGGTCCCTGCGTGTTGGTGAATACGGAAATTCTGAGTCCATTGTTTGAGTTACTCCATTTACAGGTGCAATATATGTTCGAAGTCGATCAATCTACGAGAAATGGAATAAAATTTGGAAAGACCCCCATATTCTACGCGGGCATCGCGATACATTATAAAGTGAGTCGTGACCAATTATCGACAATGATGTTAAAGCGTTAAAGGGATCAGCTCACCTTAAATTGTGTCTGTTTTTTTTTGTTTCTTTATTTTCTATAAGGGAACATAAAAATTTGGAATAGAAAAAGTAGTGTTCAATTTCAATACTCACGAAGATATTGGGTGATAAAGTGGTGGATTGATCGGGCCGAAATGCAAAAAGGGCAATTGTCCTGCCTTGTTTGTATAGGATAATTGCCCTTTTTGCATTTCGGCCCGAACAATCCACCACTTTATCACCCAATATCTTCGTGAGTATTGAAATTGAACACTACTTTTTCTATTCCAAATTTTTATTATCCCTTATAGAAAATAAAGAAACAAAAAAAACAGACACAATTTAAGGTGAGCTGATCCCTTTAAAGCGATATGACAGCTGGTTTTGAAACGTATCTTGGACAACTGCAATCCTATATTTTGTATGCAAATGAATATAATCAGACGAAAAATCGTGCAGTATTCGCACAATACTTTGCTTCATACCCTTTCTCGGAATACTGCGTGCGGCACACGTTTCAATACCGGCTGTCATACTGTCATACAGCTTAAAATTAAGTAATTTGTCTAATTCAAATATATAATTCAAATAAATAATTCAAATGCATAGGCCGATTCGGATGCGGATAATTGGAATATGAATATTACGGACAAATTGGACCTGTACTCGAGTACCCTGCACGAAGAGAAAGCGTTCAGTGAGTTTTCATTGTGATGGTGTTAGGAAAACGTTTTATTTGAAGGAAGCCTAATATGCCACTTCTGGGTGTATGTAGTTCGGCGAAGTAAAACCTCTCCACCTGAATATTAGGAGAACGTTTTAGTTGAAGAAAGCCTAATATGCTACGTCTGAGTGTAGTAAAACCTCTTAACCTGAATATTTTGTATGCTAAGAAGCGGATGATTCCTGTCTATTCATGCTTGTGGTTTTCTGAGACTTACGTTTCTTTTTTTTAGCACTAGACTTGGAATTTAACGTGTCGAGTCTGCTTCCCGATACTGGAACTGCTTACCTGTAAGTAAATTTACGTTGGCCGTACATGTATTGATTGAAATTTACTAGTTTTTTGTTTTCAGCACAATTTTAGTTCTGAGGCCGAATTCACCAACACACAGGACATGGAGCCCTCCCAAGGGTCACGAGCGCTCCGAATCTCTACTGCTCCGGCACTCTCTACGCACTCTTTAGCTCCCTGGGGAGGCCAGGGACGACTCCCTGCGTGTTGGCGAATACGGCCTCTGTACACTCTGTAGTGTTCAATTTCTTGGAGGTTAAATAGCAATAGCAAATGACTAGAGGTTGAAAAATCAATAGCATATGACTATGATCCTTTTATTTACTTGCTTTTTCAGCTATCATGGGTCGCATACTTTTCCGCCGTGCACGGAAAACGTTGTTTGGCTATTTCTCGAGGAAGACCGGCGAATTACCAGCAATCATGTACGACTAGCCAAGTTTTTGATCTTTTATACAGTTTTGTCCTAATCATACACTGAGAACCGAGTGCGCGCCGCACCATTTCGGGGCACAAAATGCGCGCCGCAAAGAAATGGGAAACAAAATGCTCCATTAATGGAAAGTGCTTTACTCTATTAATGGATATGTAGGCCATCTTTGGTAAAACAAGAAAGTGGAACAAACCAACAAACAGTTGTTTTCGCAGTTTTTTTATCTCGCAGCTCACTTTTAAGCTGCAAGCTCTCCGCGCTTTACACCTCGGTAACGACGTGGTGGATATCAACTATCGGAATCAAACTTTTGAATTGTGCGGTTATAAGGAGTGCAGTATTAGAAAGGTGAGGTTTTTGCAAGT
This sequence comes from Pelodera strongyloides, assembly GCA_036852015.1. Taxonomy (NCBI): domain Eukaryota; kingdom Metazoa; phylum Nematoda; class Chromadorea; order Rhabditida; family Rhabditidae; genus Pelodera; species Pelodera strongyloides. The sequence goes on along the minus strand of JAANDG010000615.1, from coordinate 77,628 downwards.
TCCGGTCATGTGCTCAGTGATATCATTGAAGAATTTATTTAAAAAAATGTACTGTTTTTTTTATTAATATTAAGATTGTGATTACTGAAGTGGTCTTATGTAAAAATACCGAGGGCCTTCCCACTTTTGTCTCTACATCTCGCTCATACTTGCGAAAACTGTTTCTCTCACATCTCACTGGGAGACTGGGAGCATGCTCCCAACGTTCGTGCACACTCCCACTGATGCATAGTATAATTACAGGTATCGTTTCGTTCGCTAATGAGCAATCGCGAGAGGCCCACACAGGGCCAAGCCTTCGGAAGAACCCTGATGCTAAACGCAAAGTTCTACTATATAGCAATGCTTATTGCGCTCTTTATTGGTTTCGTGATATGGTCTTAACTTTATTACTTATTCATCTTAAGTTTATTAATGATAGTCTTATGGTTAGATAATTTTATATCTCGCGTAAATATACTCCGTTAATCCGTATGACAGAGTCTTAAAAAGTGATAAATTTGTCGTGATTATATAAAAGTGAATAGTTTTCTACAAATCATAAGTCAATAATTAAGTCATTTAGTTGAATCAACTGCTCTATCTTTCCAGTTATTATCAGTGTATATACAAACCTTTTGAACGATAAATATTTCATGAGGATATATGTTCTACAGAAGTTACAGTACATTGCGGACTGACATGAGATTAAAGCGAAATATCAGCCGGTTTTTGAAACGCATCAAGTCTGATCAAGTACACCAGCAGCGTATGCAGCTTATGCAAATGATCGTAAATTAAAATAAAAAATCGAGCTAAATTCGAGCAAATTAGCGTAAATGCGTAAGAATTCAGTTATCACGATGCGTTTCAAAAACAAACCGGTCGTTATTTCGCCTTAATTGTTTTTGGAAATGATCCCAATTATAAAGGAGTGCTGAAATACGTTATTGATAAATTGATTCCATCATATCTCATACCGAAAGATGTCGACAAAATTTCCTACAATCTCTAAGGTCTGTATCACGTCGTGGTCACGCGTGTTTGATGTAGAACAGTATAACTTGTCTGTCCCGGCTTCTGGTCTGAGGCCGTATTCACCAACACTCCCCAGGCTCACGGGCGCTCTGAATCTCTTCTGCTCTCGCACTCTCTACGCACTCTTTAGCTCCCTGGGGAGGTCCGGGAGGGCTCCCTACGTGTTGTTGAATACGGCCTCTGGAGTTTTTTTTGGGTGTGAGGCAAAGCTAGCTTCCAGATTGTATGTACATATTTATGGCGTGTAAAGACGCCTTATCAATTCTTTGTTTGGCTGCGGTGACAAAACGGGAAATATTGCCAGATTAGATAGACTTAGCTAGTTTTATCAGTGAAAGATTTGCGGTTCTACGGTCACTAAGTAGTCTGAAAGTCCGAACAGTTTAGTTTTCCTTTTTGTTCATGGCCTTTAGTCTTTATTTGTGCTCTGTGGTCTCCATTGATTTTATTGATTGTAAAATATCGGTCGCTTTTAAAATGCAGAAATTTCTCCTGAAAAGTTCACATATATTGTTAGTGTGATGCCATATGTCTATGGAGAGTTGGATTAGTTATTTGAGTTTGATCCAAGTTTGAACTCTCTGGACTGACAATTTTTGAAAACAAACCCATAAATTGTTTCCCTTTTAGAATGGGCACTTCTGTGCTCAGTTTTCTCTTACTGGGTGTATTCGTTGCCGGAGCCGTGGCCGGTCGAAAAAGACTTTTTATTGATCCGGTAGCAGCTGTCGGAGCCGTGAGTTTAGAAAGTTTAGCTTAGGCTTAGGCTTAGGCTTAGGCTTAGGCTTAGGCTTAGGCTTAGGCCTATGCATACAATTAGAAATTAGACTGTAAGCTTTAATAAGTGATCATATTCAACATTGGAATGCATTTGTGGGAATGTGCTTAGAGTTGCCTTTTGATAAAACGAATAATAATAATAATACAATCGTCGTTGTTGTGAGTAACAGGACATTTGAAGCATTGGGTATTCAACGTAGCACTTTAACTTGCAGGTCGACCATGATCCGACCAACTACAATGGTAACTGGTATACCTATACTGTTCCAGTAGATAATTTCAATTATCGCAATGGAGCAACCTACAAAATGAGGTACCTTTAAAACTTGTCTCAAGTATCAATAAAATGCGCCTTGCTCCACGCCACCGGTGGCTGGTTCGATCCCGGCCCGGAACCCCTTCACCCCACCAAAGGTGTAAATGTTGGTGGCTGGGTAAAAATAAATCGTCTTCCCGAGAAAATTGGCCTCTGGGAAGTTTAAAGGCCAGTTCGTCCGGTTTAAGAAATGAACCGGGCACCGGTGCACCGTTTCTGCGGATTCGGTTGATATAACCCGGTACTCTTTTATCTTTAACTTTTAAAATTTCAGATATTTTGTGAACCTCGACAACTATGACCACAGCAAAAAGACCGTGTTCTTCTACACTGGAAATGAGGGAAAATTGGAGTCATTTATTAATAACACTGTGAGTAAATCAACATAACGTTCCATGCTATTTTGCAAGTAATTGTTCCTTCAATATGCTCCTGAGGACGTATTCACCAAAACGCAGGGAGCCCTCCCCAGTGAGCTAAAGAGTGCATAGGAGTGCGAGAGCAGAAGAGATTCAGAGCCCAGGGAGGGCACGCTGTGTGTTGGTGAATGCGGCCTCTGGATAGTAAAATTGTCGGCAAAATAAACTCCTATATTGTAAGGAAAATGCATTTTTAGAACTCCAAGGACACTTCCTTTTAAAATGTGTCTTATCTAGTTCCTGAGATATTTTGCAGGCATAGATGCATAATACGAGTTTGATGCGAACTATTTAGTTAGGTTAGATTGTTTGTCTAAATGCTTAAAGCGAAATGCTAGCCCCTTTGGAAAATTTGCATATGATAAGCAAATCCTATGTATCCTATGCCAATTTTGTACGATCGTCCACGGCAATCGTACAAAATTAGCATAGGATACATAGGATTTGCTTATCATATGCAAATTTTCCAAAGGGGCTAGCATTTCGCTTTAAAAAAAACACACAACCGTCTAAATATGAAGAAATTTGATAGGTTTGTACACATGCATTGCAGGGAATTATATGGGACTTAGCCAAACAATTTGGTGCCGCGGTGGTTTTCGCTGAACACCGCTACTACGGTAAATCGTTCCCCTTCGGGACACAGGACGCCTCATTTAAGGTTTGTTTCTGATCTAAAATTTGAGATATGACATACATAAAACGACCCTTTTTTCTTCCTCATAATTATTACAGGTTTCCGTTCTTAGCTACAGTCCTCAGTTGAACATCGGGATAACTAAAAGGAATCGGAATAAGTGCTGTATTGCAAACTGACTTGTAAATTTGCATGCCCACTATGGAAATCAACTATTTACTACGATCCGAAATTTTGATAGAATTCATAGTTTTATATTGATTTACTCCTTCCAATTAAAAGCTTTTTTGTAAAGCATTTCTTTCGGAATTTAATACCATCATCTTTCTATAAAAGGAAACTATTTGAGCACTTCATCTTCCTTTAATAGTGTTTTCTGTTAAAACAACAATTCAATTTTATTTCAGAGTGCGGAAACCATGGGATATTTGACATCCGAGCAAGCTCTTGCTGATTATGCGAAGCTGATTTACTACCTCAAGTCTCACAAGAAGGCGGTATGATCAAATTTTGGGGTGACAAGCAACTTGAGATATAAAAACCATGATTTCAAAGTGTAGTTGAAGGGAACGTCAACCCAGATGCTTGGATACTGTATCAGGCGCAATCAAAATCGAGTTGAAAAGACCCGCGGCAGCACAGGTCTTGGCGCGTCTTCTGCCTGCATCTATCTTGTCTGCTCCCTCATTTTTTATATGCTGTCTTCTGGGCGCGATGAAAAAAAAAGATCTTTCTTTGCATTTTTTCTTCATGAAATACAAACAATTCAGCAAAAACCGAAATCCCATAGTGAAGGCATTTTTGGAGGGGTTTGAAATTGTTTTTCTCCTTGCATGAAAGTTTTTTTTTTCACTTTCCTTACCTACAAAAGGTAAGTTTTTTTTATCCCAACATGCAAAACCGGGTTGGCATTCCCTTTAAAGCGGTGCGTTGCTTGGTTTGTAAAACGTTTACTGGTAACTGTTTTTCCATGTATTATATGCAAACTCGCGAGCTCTTCTATTCCTTTCCGGCACAGAATGGGACACAAGTACCACACATGGGAATGCAGTTTTATGGAATATGTTTTAAAACCTCATTCCGTGCCGCTTTAAAGCGAAATACCGGCCTTTTTTTGAAACGCACCGAGTACTCCCTGCTTTCCTGTGCCTCATATGCAAATGATCATAAATTTGAAAAACAAATAGTCCCCAATAGACCCCTTTTAGCATAACTGCATAAGAATGTTGATATTTGAGATGCGTTTCAAAAACCGGCTGGTATTTCGCTTTAACAATTTATTTTAGGGATCAACAGACCCATCCTTCCCCGCCGATTCCAAATGGGTCGCATTTGGGGGTTCGTACGGAGGAATGCTGGCCGCCTGGTTCAGAATGAAATATCCCCATCTTGTTGTCGGGTTAGTGTTAATAATTACTAAAAGCTAATGAAACGGGTTCGCAAACAATGTTACTACCAAATTAAAGCTCCATCTTTTTAAAGGGACGGGGTCACTTCAGATCTTTGTTTTGATCTAATATTTATTTGCTGTGTTTAATTATTGGGGAAATGTAATCCCCAATGTCAAATCACACTCTCGCCAGTCTCACATGAGCGTATATTCACACACTCTCCCGCTTTTACCGTGGAAAACATATCTTTACAACTTCAGATAGATAATTAATATAACTATTTCATGTATATATTACAATTACAACATAGATTAGTATTAAGTTTCTGTTTTTTTTTAGTATTAAGTTTCTGTTTTTTTTTTTATCCTTTTATTTCAAAATCCATATAACGCCAAGCAACATCACATTTGCAAAGTTAAACTCGATGTGTTTCAAAAACCGGCCGGTATTTGGCTTTAATATTTTAGAGCATGGGCGTCGTCAGCTCCGCTCAGATACTTCAACGGTGCAGGAGTAGACTGGGGTGTATTTGATTCGATCACAACAAGAACATTCCAGGTAAACATTTCGTATTTGCAAATTGTCAGTATGTTCAGTGTTGCACCGTTTACTCAATAAAATTTAATCATATGTCACTTAATTTATCCCAGGAGTCCGGTTGTGATACAAAGAATATGAACAAGGGTTTCACAGCACTCCGGAATCTTGCTAGTACAGGTAGGTAAAAATACTCTTGACATTTTACGTCAAACTTTTTATAATCCTAATACTTCATTATCTATTATCTATAAAGAAATCAGAGATTGGTCCGCTATATCTTTGTGAATAAACTGCGAAATAGTAAACACTGATTAAACATGTCTAGATGCTGGACGTCAGTATCTCACCAAGACGTTCAATATTGACCCTAAATCGCCAATACGGAATGTGACGGACGGTAGAGTTTTATAGCATTTCGTTCTTGGTTCATGATAAACCTTGGTGTTTAAGTTTCATAGCGGTCTGCATACTGCTTCTTTGCAAAAGTCTCAAAATGTAATTCAAACTTGCAAGTACTCTTATTACATGTGCGCCGAGGAGGTTCAGTTACACATAGGAACCCGCACAGTTGCTTCTCCGTCAATGAATACCGAGCATATATAAAGGTTTATTGAGGATATGTAATTAACACATCTCAAAAGGTGACCGTAAGATACCACGGTTCACAACGCAGTATACTCACAAGGGACCAAACTACAAAGAACAAAAACATAAACTCACGAACGCTAAACATAATCAAAATCATAATAAGAGCACTAAACATAAATTCAATTCAATTAAAGCATTTAAAGGAGGAGGCTCACGAGAATGAAGTGCTCGAATGGTTTCCTTTTATCTAAAGATGATGGTATTAAATTCCGAAAGACATGCTTTACAATGCAAAAGCTTTTAACTGGAAGGAGTAAATCAATATAAAACTATGAATTCTATCAAAATTTTGGATCGTAAAAAATAGTTGATTTCCATAGTGGGCATGCAAATTTTGTGCTGGCTTGCAAAATGACTTGTAAATTTGCATGTTTAGCTTTGAAGTCTACCTTGCATACGATAGGTTATTTTATTTGACTTCGAGTTCTTAGATTAATTAAAGGGAGAGGCCCACGGGAAAAAAGTTCTCCTCAATTTATTTGTACAAAATGTCCGGTACTTCAGAAATGTTACTTCGAAAACCGCATTTCTTTGCACCTAGAACTCACAGAGATATTCGCCGGCAAACAGTTCGGTCAGGTACCGTAGTCAGAATCAATGTTTGCGCATTTAGGGCATTATAGTAATGGAAACGCCTTGTTATGATCGTATGAATGATCTTCATTCGTTTAACCATTATTATGAAGAGAAAGAATGCTAATGGATTGATGTAAACCGTAAAAACGTTTCTGACTACGGTACCTGGCCGAACTGTTTGCCGGGGAATAACTCTGTGAGTTCTAGGTGCAAAGAAATGCGGTTTTCGCAGTAATATTTCAAACATTCCGGACACTCCGTGCAAGTAAATTGAGGAAAACTTTTTTCTCGTGGGCCTCTCCCTTTAATTCCTCCAAACTAAAGCGCTGAGCCTTATAATACTTGTTTTTTGGAAGATAAACCCATTATCCTTCGATAAAAGGAAACTATTTGAGCACTTCATTCTCGTGAGCCTCCTCCTTTAAGGTAGCTTATGCATAATACTAACGTTATTTAATACTAACCGAGAAACTAGTCCTCTTCGGGGGTTTTCCGACAAGACTCTCGTCGGGCGCAGTCTGTTGGTCCGGTTCCGAGATTTTCCTATGGATTTTCCGAGCTTTTTCCGACAAATTTTCGTATTCCGAGCTCGAACCGACGACTAAAAACCTAGTAGGAAACTAGTAAAAAAAACAAGCTGGTTTTCTGCGGGCCGAGCTCGGAAACAAAGATCATATCTTGTCGCTTCAGGTGACTATCTTTACGACTACGTGCGTGAAGCAATTGAGTATATGGCAATGACCGACTATCCATACGATACAAACTTTTTGGAGACAATGCCCGCATGGCCGGTTAAGGTGGGTAAGGCCGTAGAAAAATGAGCAAGTATAGTTTATAACACCGCGTTGTAAACAGCGGCTCTCCCAGTTCTTCATTAACTATTTTTGTATCAATTTCTCGTTTAAAGCGAAATACAGACCGGTTTTTGAAACGCATCGAGTACACGAACATTCTTATGCGTCATATTCACATGAGCATAATTTAGCGTAAACCCAATTGGACCCCACTTCGCATAAATACATAAGAATGCAGTTGTCCACGAAGCGTTTCAAAAACCGGACGGTATTTCGCTTTAACGGAGAAAACCGAGTGAAGCCTCACTATAGCACTGTACTCAAAGCTCAAAACTCAAAAATTTAGCAACATATAGTCGCTTGAAGGAGGAGGCTCACGAGAATGAAGTGCTCAAATGGTTTCCTTTTATCGAATTGATGGTATTAAATTCCGAAAGACATACTTTACAAAGCAAAAGCTTTTAATTGGAAGGAGTAAATGAGTAAATCAATATAAAACTATGAAGTCTATAAAACGTTTCTTCCTCCTTTAAGGATATCTCGGTTTTTGGCTCTCGCTAACATTCACTAAGTCATTTACTTACATCATTTACATACTTCAGACAGCGTGCACCACCTCAAATATGACGTCAGGCAATTTCACTGACATGGAGCTGGCGGCAAAATTGCAAACAGTCAGTTGTTTCCCTTCCTTTTCCTCTGAACTCGTTGGACAATGTCGCCGAGTTATTAAACTCTTTATTTAGAAAAACGAAAAACAGTATCAAATGTAAATTAACATGAAAAGAGAGAAACACACACATGCTGAGCACATTCAAGAGGCTCAGCTTCTTGAATGCGCCTAAAGTAACCACGCATTATACAGTGTTACGAGGTGCGCAATGTTCGAAAAGTCAATAATACTATATCTTCGCAGTTATTTGATTAATCTAGCATTATCTATGCAACACACTAAAATAAATAATACGGCAATATGTATGAATATTTAATAAAAATTAACCTTTTTCAAGCTGGCCGAGCACCTGGCCAGGATTGGAGAGTAAACTGACTGTTTGCAAAGTTATCGAATAAAGTGAAAGTTCACGTGGTATTCGATCGCGCCGTGACGCTCGTTTGCCTTGCTGTAAAATAAAACCTTGAGAAATAATCGTGATACCTGAAGGCAATAGCTAACTAATTAGTTAAATAATTAAATAATTAAGTAATTTAAATAATAAAAGTTATCATAAGAAATATTCAGATCTCATCTGTCTACTATGGTTGGCAGAAGAACGTGACTGCTTGCATTAATCCAGATGTATGTGGAGACACTGGTACAGACTCGCTTGGATCCCCTCTGGGATGGCCGTGGCAGGTTCGGATTACTAGTCTGCTCATCTTGCACACAAACATGAACATTAAAGCGGTATAACGGGTGGATTTTGAAACGTATGACTGGCATATTCAATCCTATGTATTTATGCTAGGTGCGCTCGATTTGAGCTCGATTTTTATGCTAATAATAGTAAGCCTACACTGGCTCCACTAGGGTAATTGTGTCCTGTGCGAAAAATGACGTGGAGCGGATCACCGGTTGAGCTACACGCGCACCCTTTTTCGCAAACACACAACCGATTCACCCTAGCACCCATACGGTTCACACCTATGCTAATTTTGTACGATCGTCCACGGCAATCGTACAAAATTAGCATAGGATACATAGGATTTGCTTATCATATGCAAATTTTCCAAAGGGGCTGGCATTTCGCTTTAAAGGGACGGGCCCATCAAAATAAACCCATATTTTGCATGTTTTTATAATTTGTATAAAGGGTGTTTATTATAATATATGTACACTAAATTTCGGCTAGACTTTATCCCGCTGAAATTTTTCGGTGTCGATAAACGCATAAGTGTACCGTAGAAGACACACAATTGCATCTTTATTTTCTTGTCGCGTGTCCCGGGGGAATATGGCTATATAGACAGATGGTCTCCCGGGTCCCAACCAGAGCGAGGTATCCTCGGGAGACACGGTAAGGAAATAAGGGTGCAATTGTGTGTCTTCTACGGTATACTTATGCGTTTATCGACACCGAAAAATTTCAGCGGGATAAAGTCTAGCCGAAATTTAGTGTACATATATTATAATAAACCCCCTTTATACAAATTATAAAAACATGCAAAATATGGGTTTATTTTGATGGGCCCGTCCCTTTAAAGCGAAATACCGGTCGATTTTTAAACCACATCGAGTGCACCATCATTCTGATGTAGCCTACAATAAAAATCGAGATAAATTCCTGCAAATTAGCATAATTAAGTAAAAATTCAGTTGCGCACGGTGCGTTTCAAAAACCGGCCCGTATTTCGATTTAAAATTTATTTACATAGTGCATTCAAGCCAGCACACCTCTTTCATTTCAGGAGTGCACGGAGATCGTGGTCGAGATGTGTGCTAGAGCAAACTCGAGCATGTTCTTCGAAGAATGCACTCCTCAAGAAATTGACGTTCTCAAAAATTATTGTATTCCAACATTCACAAAGTGAGTTTTAGAACTCTTTCTACGCACCACAATCACAGTATTACAACTGGTTTTTGAAGCGTATGCCGTGCGCTGTATTCCCATTTACGCAAATAATATTCATTTGCATACAGTAAACGGGAATAAGTTGTCCAGCATGCGTATAAAACCGGCTGTTATATAGCTTCAAGGGGACAGCAGGCTTTCCTACTATGGGTATGGTAGACAGGTCTTGGGAAGGGAAGTTAGGTCATTTGCATATGCACCAGGTCATTTACCTAGTCATTTGCATATGCACATCACAAAGGGCACATACAAATGACTAGGTAAATGACCTGTCTACGGTACCTTTAGTAGGAAAGCTCACCGAAAACACGTCCCCAGGGTGAAGCTGAATGATATTTAGTTTGTATATATTGTAATAAACACCATTTATACGCATTATGATCAAATAATATATAAGGTTTATATCGATCGACGTGTCCATTTAAACTGTCACAATTCACGATGGTCAATCATTCTATGGAAGACATCCTTCTGGAGCTTACTTGGCGTTTCTTCCTACTCTGTCAAGTGTTTTTTTTATTGTGTATTTATGTAAATTACAGATACAACTGGTCAGTCGATATGATGAGAGAGAACGGAGTTAGGGACATATACGGCCTGGAGATGAGTGCGCACAGCAATATTATACTCACGTAAGTCACGATGGGTAACTAAAACCAGAAATCTGTGGATTATGAAAACAGCAGTGGCCGTATTCACCAACACACAGGGAGCCTTCCCTGGGCTCACGGGCGCTCTGAACCTATTCTGCCCTCGCACTCTTTAGCTCCCTGGGGAGGCCAGGGAGGGCTCCCTGCATGTTGGTGAATACGGCCTTAGGACTATGAAGATGTTGAAAAGCACACCAGTTATTTTCATTCGATGAAAGATTACAATGCGAAATTGTCGACGGGTGATGTTGCAGACCTGAAGGACAAGGACCATCATAACATCCTATCTTTATTCCTTTAGACTTAGAGTTGTAAATACAATAGCCACTGACGTTCCACTGGAGCCGTGCACGCTTATGAGGTTTGCAAGTATCACAAAAATTCGATGTGATTCTGTCAATACTACCGTAGTTCTGTACGAAACCTGCATATATAATATGGAAAATTAAAAAAAATATTCTCGTGTAGTTCCAAGATACGGTAAATTTTTATCATACTTGCAAACCCGATTATGTGTGTTAGTGACGATAGTATCCGGCCACCGGGATTGCACTGCTCGGCTAATTTATTTACCTTTGTTCGATGCCTCAGAATTTCCGCCTTACCTTTACACATTTATTTATTTATTTATTAGCTCGTATTCTCGGGACGACGGAAATGTTCCGTTGGGAAACTCATTTGTATGCAAATTTCTCGACTATCTAGAAATCTAGACTACCTGGAGGAAAAATTTGCATACGAATGAGTTCCCCAACGGAACATTTCCGTCGACCCGAGAATACGTTCTAACACCAAAAGGTGTTCATCCGAGGATGAAAATAAAACGAACATACAAACGCAAACAGATGACCGATATAATTAGCAATGAGATGTGCCATTCTGCATTTGGAATATTGTTTCAAACCCTTATTCCCGTTTTGCTGTCTTAATTGTATTATTTTTTAATTATATATGTTTCTGTGCGCATCGTTGTGATGTAATAAATAATAATAATTATCATTATTTTAGTCAGGGTCAACTGGACCCGTGGAGCGGAGGAGGCTTCAAGACAACTGACGCTGGCATAAATGGAGCTAGCGGAATATACGTATGGGAGATCCCCGGTAAGAATTACTTACCCTTAGGATTCTTGAATGGAATATCTCATTGCTCATAATGCCACAAGCAATTTAAAGCGAAATACCGGCCGGTTTTTGAAATGTATCTCAAGTATTTGCATTCCTATGCATTTATTCAAACTTGGGTCTAATTGGGTCCAGGTTTAATACAAATTTTTGCTCATTTGCATATGCTTCATAAGAAATCATGTGTACGCAATTCGTTTCAAAAACCGGCCGGTATTTCGCTTTAAATCACCTCTCTTTACAAAATGACAAAATGTCAATATCATTTAAGGATCGGCGCATCATCTTGATTTACGTACACCAAACACTTGTGATCCAGAGCCAGTGGCAAATGCGCGATATCAGGTGGGTCCTTAGGTGAAATAATAAATGTAGCTATTCCTTAAAGCATCTAAAATCTCATTTCAAAAACTATTGCAACGCCTCTTGCAATTGGTCTACAAATACATACAGTCACTTTTCTATCGATAACTCGCTAATTATCACTAATGGATCTGATATAAACAAGTTTGAAAAGATAAAACCCTTAGATTTTGGAAGCTTATTTACCAATCTACCACATAATATTATTATTAGCAATATTTCTGAATTAATAGACATATGCTTTAAAAACTCGGGGCGTGTGTTCCTTAACATAGGCTATAAAGCATGTTATTACACCGACAAAACATCCAACAATACGTATTCAAAAACAGAGATCAAACAAATAATCGCCTATTTGATCAAAAACAGCTTTCTAATTTTCAAAAATGAGGTTTTCCATCAAATAAAGGGAGTACCACAAGGAGGTAACGCATCACCGTTACTTGCAGATCTTACTCTTTCTATGTTAGAATTCAGATACCTTAAGGATCCTACAAACATCCAGTTAAGTCGCAATGCTAAAATATATAGGTATATGGATGATATTCTATTGTTATATAATCAGGATAATATCCCCAATAAGTTACAAAACATATACCCTAACGCTCTAACTAGAACAAGCGAATGAAGCAGACAAAGAAGCAGCATTTCTAGATTTATACCTCAGTAAACACGAAAAATGGATAATTAATCTGTACAATAAAACAGACGATTACTCATTCGAAGTCAATAGGTTTCCTATCTATGACACAAAATTATGTATTTCAATCAAACATAACTGCATAATAGGAGAAACCCTACGAATTAGCCGTTGTACTTCAAATTTAGTCCTTTTCAAAGCTAAACTTACCGAATTTTATAATAAACTATTCAAGAATGGATACCCAAAGGATGTTGTTATAAATATGTACATCAAATGTTTTAATGCTTACCCCATATTATCTCACAAGTACAGAACTTCCGCTAAATCTCTTATTGCCTGGGTTCGTTCCACATTTGCAATCAATTGATCGGGATAAGACACATTTCACCGGGTAGCAATTAGAATATGAGGTCACTGTTAACGCAACGCAACACACAGATTATCCATGGATGCGCAACGCATAGCTATAGCACATTGGTAAGAACATATGTATATACATATGACGTTACCTACACACCGTCATCACTCACATTTTTATATTTTTTAACCATTATTAGTCATTTTAACTGATCAATTTTTACTCAGGGTGTCGTACTGACGAGACCCCCACCCTGATTAAAAAATCCTCGTCTACGACAGGGGTCGAAACGAGGTCCGTGTTTTGCACGGTAATTATATTCACTCAATACATTCTAACTTTAATTATTATTATTTACATTCATACATTTTTTATTTATAATAATATTTGTTTATTCCCATATGAGTGTACTTCTGCACTTCACCACGTTACATATGCTTCAGAAACCAAAGTAATAAACATAAACTATAAACATTTATTACAATAATACACACAACACCGGGGGGTGGAAAATACAATGGAACGAACAACATCAATTTAAGAAACAGCACAAACTAAAATAATTTTGCTTCTTCTTCTTCTGAGTTTCTTAGAAAATTTGGCGTTGAAAATTTTTCTAGAGGCAAGTCTGACGATAAGATGCGCAAATTACTACTGAGGCCGTATTCACCAACGCATAGGGAGCCCTCCCTAGGCTCACGAGCGCTCTGAATCTCTTCTGCTCTCGCACTCTCTACGCACTCTTTAGCTCCCTGGGGAGGCCAGTGAGGGTTCCCTGCGTGTTGGTGAATACGGCCTCTGATGGACCTCCACGTACACCATTAACTCTTTCTTTCATTTTCAGATAGTCGGTATCCTACAGTGTTGGCTTACCGATGGGTGTAAGAATCCAGCATGGCGAGGGCTTCCCAAACTCGATGTGAAAAATACAGTGTGTAAAGATTGGAACAATGGATACCCATGGGGACAGAAAGGACCTGCGCCTGATAATAAACAAGATGACAAGGTGTTGTTACTTAATTCGAAAGTAAGCATTTGAAGTTTGAAATTGTCCAAAGACAATCCGTTTTTACTAGTTCTCAAATCCGCTTGACAAATAAAGGAACCAAAGGAAAACTTAAAGCGATCCAACAGCCGTTTTTTGAAAACGCATTTTGCACAACCACATTGTCATATGTTGTATGCTAATTAAGTTATCATAGTAATCATAGCAGTTATTTTCATACACTACATAGGGATAAATTGACAGGCATACGTTTCAAAAACCGGCTGAAGTATCGATTTAATGTCTTATTAATATTTTAGGCCGGCAGCTCACTATCGTCGTTGATCTCCATTGTGGCACTTCTCATCACCAAGCTTCTTTGGTAATACTCGATTTAACTTGTCATTTTGTTCAAATAAATATAGTTCGTGTTATTTTTGTTTATGTAAAAGTGGGGTGTTTGTCATCAAATGTGTTCTGTAATTTAAAACACTTTTATTGTTTCGTATTACGGTACTCTTGCAAGTATTATATTATAAAATAGTTGATTCATAAAAAAACGTCTATAGCGTTAAACTTCTCCTGATTTTGTTTACACAATATTGATATAATTCTTTATTTCCCATTCAATGCGGATGTGTGCGTAAAGCTAATAAATGTTCAAATGTTCAATATGCAGACGAACTGCGTAATCGACTACCTTAGTGATTATGAGGCCGTATTCGCCAATTCCCATGGGAAATTCCCCGTCTTTTTCTCTGCGTGTCTCACATAGAATGCTATTTTCTGTCCCCAGGGAATATTTCCCCAAGGGAACGGAACGGTGAATATGTCCTCTGGTCTGGTTGTGCAGCGGATTTGGAATTGCAATGGTAATATTAGCCCGTATTCTCGGGTCGATGGAAACGTTCCGTTTGGGAAATCCTTTGTATGCAAATTTCTCGACTATCTAGACTAGCTGGAGGAAAAATTTGCATACGAATGAGCTCCCAAACGGAACATTCCTGTCGACCCGAGAATTCGGGCTATTGCCTGCAACTGACAGCATCTGGAACTCATTCATCTGCTCATACACACAAATACACATGTTTTCTCATAACTTGTCCATAAATACCTAAAAATACGATTTATTGCCAGTGAGAAATTCGATGATGAACTTTTTATTGCAAGGCTGAGATTTTTAGACTGGTTTGAGAAGTTTAATTTTTATTTTATTAAAGGGACAGGCCCATCAAAATAAACCTATATTTACGATAAGTTCATAATGACTATCAAGCATTTTTATTACAATATATACAAAATAAATTTCACCATTATTCGCCCTGGAAAACTTTTTCCAATGCGCTCAACGCATATGTATACCATAAAACTGCAGATTTCAAAGCTATATATGCAAATTTTAATCGCATTATAATTTCACGATAAATTTGCATAGACGACAAGGATATTTGCGGCTTTCGGTATACATTTAAGCTGAGCGCATCGTAAAAAAGTTTTCCATGGCAAATAAATGTGAAATTTAGTTTGTATGTATTGTAATAAAAATGATTGATAGTCATTATGAACGTATTGTGAATATAGGTTTACTTTGATGGGCCTGTCCCTTTAAATACTACCGAGGTGTGCATCAAATAATATGATGAAGAGAAAACAATGTAGATATAACGAGCTACTTCTATGCATCTACTTACCTACTTTGGTAAATCTGCATAGGGTACGAATTTCCTACGTATCCTATGCAAATTTTTGGTGCCCGTCCGAAGCTTCCGGCACCAAGTTAACCAGGATAAGACCGGCCTGCGAAAAAGAGGCGACTCCGGATCAGAGCCGAAAATCAAAAAGAAAAACGGACGGGTTACATATGTTAACTTAAACTTCTCGATAATATTTAGTATGTTCTATACGAGAATAATTACCCTCTACCGTTTACAATTATATTAATTACATTTACTTGACGGAAGATCCATAAACTGGAAATTATTCACGTGAGTCACTCACCCCGGGTTGGCTCATGAGTCACTCTCTTGTTGGATCGCCTAGGCGGTTCACGTGTGACCCGGGTTGACCCGTGAACCGCGCGTGATGAGTCACTCATGTGAATCGCTCAACCCCTTTTGGCCCCACTCTAGTAGACACAATACTGCTATGCGACTCTATAAGAGTGAACAATGGTCATTGGCTATTCTGTAAAAAGTTTATATTACACTTCGAAATAAAATACTTAACTAGCGATAGGACATCGGTTGGTTGGGAAGCAGGCTGCACCAGTTTTTGACTTAGTCATTGCAGTCTATCAAAAATGTGGAGTTCTAAGGGTGTGCACACCTTTTCGTCCATAGCGTAAGATCCTTAACGTTGCTCTACCACTTAACAATGCTTCTTTACCTATTATCATATATCGAATATATGATACGTCGCCGCTCTTTCATTTTAAACTTTTGGGAGACGGGCGAGTAAATTCTCCCACAAAGCCCCGCCTCCGTGCATTAGGCCCCGCCCCTCGCTATGACAATGCGTTTCTCTTCTCTCTGAACATACGTGTGCTCAAATTGTCACCTGAAACCTTAATCTATTTTCTAAACATTTTCACTTTCTTGGCATTCTTCCAAGAAATTGTGACGTCACTCTACGTACCGTGATCATATATTGTCATGGTGCTTGCGCTATTACTCTTATTCTAATTTTCAGGCTTTGCATGGATAATCACCAAAGTGCAAGCTGACAATCAAAAATCGCCCCATTAATGAGCAGTAATGATCGATCAATTATCTCAATGTCGCATGAGCGGGCACGGGCAGTACCTAAGCCCTGCCGACTTTCGGAGTCTTTCCTGTGCTAATTGCCTATTCTTTATCTATCTAATTACCCCACCGTATACCTCAATTTACCGTACGCAAATCTGTACTGATGGATTGGAAATTTGTGCTCGTGAAGATCCGAACTGCGGCGATTGTTCCAAAAAGGAGTTCATATTTAATCTGCCGGATTTTGCACGAAACAGGTCAGCGTTTTCTAATAAAATATTTTCGAAACACGTTCTTATGATGAAATATTTTATAGTTCACGTGATTTTTTTATTGGATTTCTTTCGTATTAAATGGTTTTCAATATTGAGCTAATTACAATTCTATTTTTTTTCTTGCAGTTTTGTTTTATTGAATGTATTCTCAATGAAATGTCTCAGAAATATCCTTGCTACTGGCCGGTTTTTGAAACGCACTGCGTATACACCTGATTTATTATGCATATGCAAATGAGCCAAAATTAGAATAAAAAATAGACCCCAATTAGACCTCGCCTCGCATAAATGCATGGGAATGCAAGTACTTGAGATGGGTTTCAAACCAGCCGGTATTTCGCTTTAAAGGATCGCAGTCACTCCAAAGTCATCATTTTGCTTCGAGTTTACTTGAATTTAGTAAATAATAAAGAAAAATACTTTACCAACACCGAATCATTTGAATTCCAACTCAGGGTGTGAACAAGTAGAAAAGTAGTTCTACTTAGCTACCGCAGGACGCAGGATTATGAAACGTGTAGTGATATGCCTGCAGACTCTTGCAATATATGTAAAGATATAATATGCATATATTTGCCGAAATAATTTGCATACTCCCGATCGGGAAGCAGCTGTATGAACACGTTTCGTGATCCTGCGGTATCTAAGTAGAACTACTTTTCTACTTGTTCACTCCCTGAGTTGGAATTCAAATTATTCGGTTTTGGTAAAGTATTTGTCTCTATTCTTTACTAAATACAAGTAAGCTCGAAGAAAAACGACGATTTTGTAGTGACTGCGATCCTTTAAAAACAGCGACCAAGAGAGTGTTTGCACAGCCCTTTTTCTTGAATCTGAAATTTACATGAAATATTGAAAGGTTTTGTGAAATACAGAAATGCACTTACACGGTAGCTATCTATTCTTCGAATACTCTTATTTATACCTTCGCACTTACATAGTGTGTACAGTGCAGTACAGTAACCTATACATGTTTGCACTTGCAATTAGTCAATTGTCAGCTGAATCTAAAAATACACCAAATTGAGAGCCCTTGCCAATTATCATAATTGCTGTTTTGATATTCTCCCTATGGGATAATTTTGGAAGTACTAGATAAACACGTTGACTCATCCGAACAGAACAAGTTTTCATGTAAAAGTGTAAAAGTAAAGTTATATCTTAACAGACGGCTATCGCCGCCCGAGGCTACTTTCAATGTTTAATGTGCAGGAACAGTGAGCACACTTGTATGAAACGTTTGCAACCTATCTTGAAAAATCATGAAATAATATTCGATTTCGCTTGCTCATTGACTGGGCTCCGGCTTTCGTTTTATAGCATTTAGATATTCTAATTTTCTTTTCGTTCACACAAACAAAAAATCAAACTCTTCTCCTTTATATAATAAGATATCAACCGAATCCGCAGACACAGTGCACGGGAGTCCAGTTCATTTGTGAAGCAGGATAGTTTTGGTTCTTAGGTGTCGAACACATAATTATACTCCTTATCAATAAGATTATGGTGCTTGGATGCACACCTCAAAAAACATTTTCAGTAGATCGCCAGCCTAGTTTCAAATTGTATTATCTAACGTGTTTTTCTTTCTGCTCAATCAAATTAGGGATACCATGTTTCTGCGCTAGCTCCAGGCTTACATGACTAATCATTTAAAGCTAATAACAACATTAAAGATTAGCAAATGAATTGTTTTTTTTTCAATACGGTTTCTTGATTTCCCGCTATGAGACTTCCCCTGTGTATTGTTTACAAGTCAACAAACATTTTTATTTGTCCCATAATTTTTTTTTACGATGGGAACATATGATAAATATATATCAAATAGTTTGGGAAAACAATGATTCAAATAAGTGTTTGCACAGTAAATGTGAGAAACTTTATATGGCTCCCTTTAAAGCGAAATGCTAGCCCCTTTGGAAAATTAGCATAGGATACATGGGATTTGCTTATCATATTCAAATTTTCCAAAGAGGCTGGCATTTCGCTTTAAAGCGAAATACCGGCCGGTTTTTGAAACGCATCTCAAGTAATTGCATTCCTATGCATTTTTGCAACGTGGGGTCTAATTGGGGTCTATTTTTTATTCTAATTTTTGCTCATTTGCATATGCTGATTAAGAAGGCAGGTGCACGCAATGCGTTTCAAAAACCGACCGGTATTTCGCTTTAAAAGTTTCCCCAATCCACTTTCCTGTCAGACGTCATAAATGATAAGTCCATTTCTAAAATAACTGATGATTTACACGCGTGCTTGCGGCCTTATGGCGAACACACTCCCTCTAACAACTGTTTTGTTTCTCACTTTTCCGTAATTTCCAATGATTTATGTGGTCACATTTCCACCCTTTAGCACATTATATTTGTGATTTACGGGCTCAATTCAGGGCAAACATTTGTGGTTAATAGTTGAGTAAGTGTCAGCAACAAAGGGAAGGAGTCTGTTGTTGGGGTGGTATATCTTATTATAATCTTTATTATATAAAAGAGTAACTGTAGCGTAATTTGCATACCGATGTGCGTTACGGAAATGCAAATTTTCGTGTTCGGGTATAAAAAGAGTTTCGCAGCTCAATATCGAAGTCTGCATATGCAATTGTTTCCTATTATGTGAATTGCTTATGATACGTTTGAACCTTTGTATGTAAGTATGCCCATACTAAACTAATCATATTTCCATGTAAGTCGCCTCAGGCGGCGTGTCTGGTATTGAATAATTGCTTAATGAGGAAATACGACACATAGATAAACTATGGAAGGCTATCTTGCTCTTGGGAATTTAATTGTTTACGTAGTGTCAATAAGTTAACTCGTAGAAATGCCAATTAGAAGTAAAGCTGCCATTACCAAGAAAATCGCGAGCGAATATACAATTTTACCTTGTTGACGGAAGTAACACACGTAGAAAGAAGGTGCTAGTAGTAAACACATTTTTTTGACACCACGAATGCAGCTAAACATAGACCGATAAGGGCAGGATGTGAATGTTATTATCAGAACGTATTTTTGTGAATTTAAGTGTTCGAATTGAATCAGCCCTAGTTCGAATTGAAGCGTTTAATATTTTCGTACGTAACTTACATCGCACCAACATTTTATTGTCAGGCTACCTTTTAATAACAATATCCAACAATGCAAGAACTTTGCCTACGACTCGTTGACACAATAATAAACAGTAAACTTTACTATAGACTAAAAAACGGGTTTGAACTACGAATACTAGCCAAATACTGTATAAATAAATCACAATAATTTCGTTTCCAAGTTACAAAGATCAATCCTTTGTTTGGCCATAGACAGTTTTGCTCCACAATAACAGAATCTGTAAACACCAGTTTCCTAGTTGTCCCCCCCCCATTCCTAGTATTATTATTAGTAGCACTTTTCCTCCCTTATCAATAAAAAATGAATGTTGAAAAAATGCAGTTCTATCATACAGATGGGGATCTGCTATGTATTTGCGCCTACAATTACATTTGCCTGTACATAGGAAACGGAGGCCCATTTGGCGACGGTTCCCTGGTTTTTTCGAGGACCAACCCATTTGGTGACGACTTGGTGGCCTCGAACCTCGAAGTGACTAAGAATTTCCGAAAACCGTCGACAACTGGTCACCGCGTGGTCAACAAATGGTCAGTAGCGTAACAGGGAAGCCATGCAATTCCCCATTTATAAGTAGAGCCACACATATTGTGAAAGGGTAAATTTCCAATTTTCTGTGAATTTCCATACTGTTTTCGTATTTTCATTGTTTACGGTGCTCTCCTTCCGAGTGGACGCATAATGTTTCTCCCCATTTGGCTCTCTAATTCAGAAAAACCTTAATTTCGTTGTTTACTTGGCGTCGAAAAAGACGAATGAACGAAATATCTACCACCGACGAGTTTCGTTAACATATCTTCAAGTTACACATAGCCTAAGCCTAAGGGCCTAAGCCCCCGAAGAGCCTATGCACCTTAAAGGAAGGCAGTCACTTCAAAATCAACTTTTTTATTCGATTTTTATTAGATGCAAGCAGATTTATAAAACAATATGCAGCCCATAAAAATCCACATAAAATGGAACTCAGGGAGAGAAATCAATGAGAATGAGTTTTGATAAATGACCGACGCCGGTGCATATATGCAATTGCCAGGGGTACTTGGAGAGTGAACAGCCTGCAGTGTTACACCTGGCGCGTGGTTTATCACTGCAGGGTATTTATTATGAAACTCTATACGGGCAATTATAAACTACGGTATATAAGTAAAAGTCATAAACAGGGATTTCTCTCCCTGAGTTCGTTTTGCCGTACTTTGGCGCTGGAATCGTCGTTTTCTTCACATACTTGAACAATTAATGAAAAGCGAATAAAAAATACGAATTTGTAGTGACTGCGATCCTTTAAAGCGAAATACCGGCCGGTTTTTGAAGCACATCGAGTAGACCAGCATTATTATGCAGCGTATGCAAATGCCCATAAATTAGAATAACAATTCGAGCTAAATTCGAGTAAATCAGCATAAATACGTAAGAATTCAGTTGTTGCGTTTCAAGAAGCTTTAAGTGAAAACGTGAAAAAGTGTCAGTTGAAGTCCCTTCATAAGCAATTCACGATGTCCAAAAACTCCAAAAAAGCACGTGTTTTTCTCGAAAACCGGAAGTTTTTTCACGTCGTTTATTGTCGTTTTGTCTCATTTCCCGCGTGCTGAGTAGTGACCAAGAATTATCGTAAAAAAGAAGCCACTTTCCCATTGCATTGAATTGTTTGCAAAAATATATTCCCACGGGGAATTGATCTGTATTCGTTTGTTGTACGGTTGTATATATTGGGAGACATCAGTGCGTTCGTCTCCTGACGTTAAAGCGATACAACTGGTGGTTTGTGAAACGAATTGTGCACAACTACATTCATATATGTTATGCAAATTTATACAAAAAGACTGAAAATATGGCAGCAGTAGCGCAGTAATTTGCATACACCACACCGAAATACATTGTACGGCATATGGTTGAAAACTGGTAACAGGAAAATCAGTATCATTAGAACCTTATTTATTGTGCTAATGATCCAGACATCAAAGTGTCCTTAATAGCTACCCAATATATAGTTCAAGTATTATTTTCCCTGGCATAAACACTTCTTATATTAGTTGTTTTTGTGAGTATCGCAAGGCAGTAGAAAACAAGAAAAAATTACCGGCTTATATAAGTTTCGAAATAGAAAATGAAAATAAGCACTTTCTACTACATGAATCGTTGGAAGAAGAGGAGTAGGAAGGAATGTGAGAGAGAGAGAGAGAGAGAGAGAGAGAGAGAGAGAGAGGGGAAGCGAGAGAGAGAGAGAGAGAGAGAGGGAGAGATGAAAATTATAAAATCAACTAGATAAAGAAGGCATGTGCTAGTTAGTACATGCAGTAAGGGCGCAACATTACATACTTTCAGAATGTACACTGACACCCTAATTTTTCCGTGCAACTCATTTGAAATATGAATAAGCTGAGCACCATATGCACTTTAAAGTGATATGGCTGCCGGTTTTTGAAACACACGTTGGTCACAATACACATTCCCTTATCTTGTATCTATGCAAATTAATATAACCAGTCTCATAATCTCGCAGTAGTCGCATAGTAATTTTCATGCATTAAATCGGAATACAGCGGCCGGAATACGTTTCAAAACCGGCTGTCACACGACTTTAAAGTAAACTACAAGTCGAACTCTACACTCTAGCTATGTCCTGCACTATTCTTGTGAAATGTCCGCAAAATTGAATAGGGATTCCAGTCATTTAGGGCTATTTTTACATTCCTAATCTGAGACATGAGACGAGAAAACAACATGTGTATGTGTTGCAGACACTTATTTTTTTTACTTTCTTCAACTACTATTTTAGGAAAGGGATTTCCTCAGATGATAAAAAAAGTTTATGAAGTTTTTCTTCTTTCAGTTTAGGTAATGTTCAGAAAACTTATTGGAAATTTGTGTGGACGACAGTCTTGCTGATTGTATAAATCATAAAAAAGCCCATTTCATTGGGTACAAAGTTCAAAGTTCAAAAATCAGACATCCCAAAGTTTATACTTTAAAGGGTCAGGCCCATTTCAAATGACCCCTATTTTTGATGATTGCATCTGATTCTTTATGTCAAATATAGTAAGATAAGATATTTTTCTAATTTTCAAGCGCAAAATTCACATGTGAAATGTTTTACCAGCCATTTACCATTGCCAGTCATACCCAACTATTTATCGCAGTTGTCACGCCCCTTCACGCTAATTGGGCAATATGATCGAGTGGGCGTGGCAATTGCGATATTGGCCGGCGTGGCAATTGCGATATTGGCCAATTAGCGCGAAGGGGCGTGACAACTGCGATAAATAGTTGGGTATGACTGGCAATGGTAAATTGCTGAATACTGCGTGAATTTTGCGCTTGAAAATTAGAAAAATATCGTATCCTACTATATTTGACATAAAGAATCAGATGGAATCATCAAAAATAGGGGTCATTTGAAATGGGCCTGACCCTTTAAAACGAAATGCTAGCCCCTTTGGAAAATTTGCATATGATAAGCAAATCCTATGTATCCTATGCTAATTTTGCGCGATCGTCCACGGCAATCGCGCAAAATTAGCATAGGATACATAGGTGCTTATCATATGCAAATTTTCCAAAGAGGCTGGCGTTTCGCTTTAAGCCTTCTCTCTTTCCCCCTCTATCTATATCTCTCTACCTCTATTCTCTATCTCTATATCTCTATATCTCTCTATCTCCACCTCACTCAATCTTTTCTCTGTCTCGTTATGCTTCCCTTTAAACTGAATTTACCTTTTTTCCGTATTCCCCCTCTTCCTTCTTATGACCCAACATTTCGGATTTGGAAGAAATATGTCAGGCAAACTTCCTAAACAAACACACACTGCTCACACACTGGATTTGTCCCAGGTCCACCCTTTTAGGAGTTAAAAGTTAGAACCAAATCGGGGGGAAACGTTTTTTGGATTTCTAGCCTATTTTAAGGCAGCTAAGATATAATGGAGACGTAAGCCTAAGCCTAAGCCTAAGCCTAAGCCTAAGCCTAAGATATTGCACCTCTGCACCGTCTGGCTTCTCTACCTCATGGAGAGACAAGCTCTATGCCTATGAGTCCCGCTCCATCAAATGGGAAAGGATATCCATAGATAATTTGAAAGGTTCATCGACCAACTATTTGAAAAGTGAAAAAAATCTTTGCATTATGGATTGAGTGCTTGTAACAGAAAGTCACAAATTTCTTTCCTAAGAGAAAATGAAATAAAAAACTGAAGACACTTTCTTGGTTTTATCGAAAAAAAAAATTAAAGCCAAATACTGGCCGGTTTTTGAAATGCATGGTAAAGAGCTGAATTCTCACATATTTATGCAAAGTTGCTCGAATTTTGCTCGATTTTATTCTAAATTAAGTTCATTTGCGGAAGCTGCATATGAGTGCTGGTGTATTCGATGTGTTTCAAAAACCGGCTGCTATTTCGCTTTAAAGTGAAACGTTTGGTTGACGAACTGTTTCATCAGTAGTGAGACAAAACTTGGTCTCTTCAGTCCTTCAGTGCTTCTATATAATATTTTTTGTATATTTAATTGCTCTTTCTAGTACTACGTAAGTCGTAAGTGGTCAAGGTAGCTACGTTTACGGGTTTACGAGACCATTTTCATGATTTATATTGTATGGCTGTTTTTTTTGGTACTGCGGATGGACTGAAAATGCATGAATCTAAGATCAGTATGCATATTACAGGCTTCCCAGCCGGACACTAGGCGCTTCTCTTTAAAAATGTATTGCTCTCTTGCCATTAGGCAAGAAGCCACTTATGCCACAAGAAGCCATATTCTAATTTATGGTCATTTGCATAAGTTGCATAAGAAAGCAGCTGTCAGTCACGATGCGTTTCAAAAACCTGCCGATGATTCGCTTTAAAACATAAATGAGTGATATGTGCGCCACCCATATCAACTTACATTTACTATTAAAACCCGACTTTAAACTGGACGATAAGTCTGTTCTACTAATCAACTAAACTCAATTGTGCAAAGTGCTTCCAACAATCCGAAGAGGGGGGGGGGGGGGGCGATTGTTGCAAAAG
The DNA here is from genome assembly GCA_036852015.1 of Pelodera strongyloides. NCBI lineage: Eukaryota > Metazoa > Nematoda > Chromadorea > Rhabditida > Rhabditidae > Pelodera > Pelodera strongyloides. The sequence continues at coordinate 52,694 of JAANDG010000615.1, read as the reverse complement.
AGAACAAAAAGAGTGAAGGGCGGGCTACTTCAAATTGGGACTTTATCTCAGAATAGAAGCAGTTTTTGGACTTTTTTGGACAACTGAACTTTTCCCGAAAGTTTAGAGTGGGAGCGTCTGGGGGTTGCACAACGAGAGGGGCTAATTGTAAGGTGATGTGGGTACTTTTGTAGTGTTAATATGATTGAAGTTATCTTCATCATTGTCATAATTACAAATTACTACCTTAAACATTTTACAATCTACCTTACTTTTTAATGACATGCCCATATTAGAAAATGTAAACTTTGCGATCGGTAGGCTGTAATTTAGGTTTTGGAGCCCGTAGATATATTCGAACCTTTGCGGTCACGCTTTTAAGCCTTCTATTAACCACCTTGAATCGTGATGCTTAAAAACGTTTTAAAACATATTCTCGTCTCATATGCAACAGTTGCCTGAGTTTTTTCAATTTTTAGAGGGTTTAGAGTTTAGACACGGGGGGAACATCGTCAGAGTCAGAGAGCTGTTGATGTAACGGATAACGGATATTGCATAGTGTGCAGACATTATGAACGAAAAAATAGTGTTGAAGAAATTCGTTTTGAGGGAAAAATTACCCATTCGTTTGTTGCCAAGTTGTGGTTATTGCATATTCATTGGGTGCTGACACAAAGAAGACGTTTTTGGATATGTTTTTGGATATTTAAAGCCAAATGCCGGTCGGTTTTTGAAACACAGCCTGGACAACTGCATGCTTATGCATTTATGCTATGCGTGCGGACGAATTGGGGTTGATTTTTTCATTCTCATTATGCTCATTTGCATATAATGCATACGAATGCAGGTGTACTCGATGCATTTCAAACAACAGCCGGCATTTCGCTTTATCCAAGGAGTGGAGTTTTTCAGGATAATGTAAAGGAAGTAAAGGATATAATAAAGAACTTATTAGAGTCAAAAAATAACGGAAAACTTCCATGTTTCTTGTGAGTAATCTACCCTTCCACTTAAAGTATAATATACCTTAAAAATAGAAATACATAGTTTATAAATGTTTTCCATAAGCGCATAAGTGTCCATTAGGCCCAATTAGTGAATATAAGTATACCAGACGTTCGAAGAGCCCTACGGGCTCTTCTCCGACTGGAGGAATCGGCCTTCGGCCGATTGTTTCCCTATTTAAAAAAAGGATTGCTACAATTTAAAAAGTTAACTCTCGTCTCTTTCTCCTCCAACACATATTCACATGACTCTGATTGTGGAAACGTATAATAATCAGTTTGGACCACCACTCGACTAAAGCTACCATGCAAATTTGCTATTGAAGGTGCTGTATGTAGGGCAGAGGATTATCCTGGTGATAAGCTAGCATAGCTAAGATTTTGTATGTTCTCATTCGATTGTGAATAGAAAATTTTCTTTATGAAAGGATTTCGTTGCGTTCACACGCGGCTTCAAACAAAAAAAGTAAACTCTTCTCCTTTATATAATAAGATAAGATAACCACGTGTGAACAAAAATTGGTGTTCTAAATAGATTATGCAAAAGACGTAAATAAAGTCAAAAATAAGTATTTAATTAGTAAAAGCACACATAAAATATGTTGTTTACTTCATATGTGCCTATCTGCACGTCTAGCCGATGGCTTGAATATTATATTTGAAAAACAATTTTTTTAATTGAAACCTAATTTGGATTGTTTACCCAATTGCCACATTAATTTAACATTAATTGAAAGTAAATAATGACTGAAAATATCCATGGAGCAAAGCTAAAATAACCACACTGGAGAGAAATAAGTAAACTTAATTTGACAGTCCCTGACAAACAAAGGCAATTGGTGAAGTGGAAAGATAAATAGATGCAATATGATGACAAATTCAAAGTCTACGAGGAGAAATTAATGAAAAATAAAGTAAAAAGTCATATGTGGGCCTTAGGCTTTAGGCTTAGGCTAACCTTTGGCCTTTGGATAATATGTACACCGTTTACTGTAAGCAAGTACCAATTTGAGTAGCTTATAATTGGACACTCGAATTAGGTAAAAATATTGGACATTAGATAAAAAAACTGTATGCAAGAAATATCAACAACTATACCATGTACTTTAACATTGCCTAAAATCTAACTATGTGTATGTGTTGGATTTGCTATGATTTATTCATGCGCTCTATTTACAAGTCTTGTACATATATTTCATATTCAAACTCGAAAAGAATGCGCCGCAGTTTGCAAGTTTGCATTGTGAATCAAAATCTAACAAATGAAGAATTTTAAGAAAAGTTTCCAACAAATGATTTAGGTGTTTTGTTAGTATGTTTCCTACTGACTTTTATTTTAACGTTACTGTTAAAATAAACATTTACAGTAAGCATTAATATTTATTGGCTTTACACCGGCATTGGGTGGAAAATGTAGAAATATATCAATAACAGGGGGGTGCGTTCGTCCTGTCGAACTTATTTTTATTCATAAAGCTAATGCAATGTTTTAGGTCGCATGCAACCGATTTGGCGTTACTGCAACTTGGTCCGCCGCTACCACCCGCGTACGAACTCTTTACTAGGCAATGTTGTGAAGCCGCGTGGGATTGTTGTACAGGACCGTTACAGAAGCAAAGTCGTAACACAAGTAAGTTTGTTCTCATCATCAAGCGGTATAACATCCGGTTTATGAAACGCATTTTGTACCATGAATTCTCATGCAAATGCGCGATATTGGGCGTTTTTAATTTTAATTAACCAATTGCAACATCATATGGGAATACACTTGTCCATGATACATTTCAAAGGCCGGCTGTTGTAACGCTTTAAAGTTTTAAGTACACCGATAAACTGTAAGCATATGTATGTCAGTTGCCTTGAGCGTACGAACATGGCTTACTAATGGGGTTTTCAAGTATCCGGACAAAATGTGTTTGTAGCAATGTGTTACTCTTCTCTTATAAACGAACCTCAAGCTAATCGTTACATGCGGCTTAATTTGCCAACCTTCTCATCATAATTTTATAAGATGCACACTTGTATACTTTGTATAATGTGTCAATAATAATATTATTATTATACGTACAATTTAAGAATGTCCATCAACATGGGACGGCTGGCAGTGTTTTGGTGAAGCTTCTCCGGGCGAGATAATCGGAAGGTGTCCGGCCTACATTTATGGTGACCAGCCAAAGCAGAACGAGGGAAAGTGTCAGTTATTTATTGATTTATTGATTTATTTCACGGAAGATTTTTCTTAAACTTTCCTAGGGCCTAGGGTGTGTTGGAGTCGGTGACAGAGTTGAGCGCATTTGTACTTTGCACCACTGAAGTAGTATTTTCACTACACTCGGCTACATACAAAAAGTACCTTTGTGTTTCCACATGCAAGACAATACCGGCCGGTTTTTGAAACGCATCGACTACTCCCTGCTTTCCTATGCTGTAAATGCGCATAAATTGATATGCATTTCAAAAACCGGCCAGTATTTCGCTTTGAACAGTCTTATTTTGATTCAATGCCAAGCATTTTTGGACTACGTCTCGACGCCTCGTATCGGTGTTTTTGCTGCAATTTTCTCACTTACCTTCAGAAGGCAGATATTGAAGCTTTTATTGATCGCGACTGTTTATCCCCCTGTAATTCTCGTGCTCTGAAACACATTTTCTTCATTTAGCCTAAAGTGCTTTGTTCGAAAATGACGTTTTCATGTAGATATCTACTTTCACGGGGTGTATTTTATCCTCTTTCTGTGGCCGGGTTCATTTTCCCAAATTCCTGGATTCCAATTTTCGTTGGCTGCTGCCACCCGAGAAACATTTGAAACATCCGTAATTTGAGTAGTTGTTCTTTCCACAAAACGCACCCTGGCCATTCTATGCGTGTGTGACAATGGAGATTGGACCCCAAATAGAGTGTGATTTCTTGAACTACTAATGCACGCAGCGTACATGGAAATATAGGGATGTATACGTAAATAAAACCGACTACAGCTTACGGAAAAGGCCCACCCATGCAAGATATTATTAATCTGCCTGAACTGAAAACTATCGGTCCGGAATGCGAAAAGGGTAGTTGTCCTGCATTGTTTGTATAGGAGGACAATTACCCTTTTTGCACTCCCAATCCACCACTTTATCACCCAATATTAGAACACTACTTTTTGTATTCTAAATTTGTATTATCCCTTATAGAAAATAAAGAAACAAAAAAAACAGACACAATTTAAGGTGAACCGATCCCTTTAATGTGCATAATATCACTTCTACTTTACTGTAACCATCCTCCTTTGAATAAAAGCGTCTTACTATACTATAAAATTTTTCGATGAATGATTGACAGAGACTAGACAGGGGCTATTCGCTGATAACAAACTTTGTCTGAAGTGGTCTTCCATATTGATTAAATAAGCTTCATTGGCAAGTGTCAGTTAACTCACAAGCGAAAAAGTTGTCAGCGAAAAACATCGATGTCACTTCTATTCTTTCCCTCCGAGCGTTGCTCCATGTGATCTTTTTCATTGTATGAAATACAAGATGGGCCCATCAGAGACATGGTGGGGTGAGTTCACGTGAATATGTCATACGTGAATATATCATACTCTAGTTCTAGTTATAGTGTGAGCATATGGACATTGTCTCAAAGACTCAGTTCGAGATGGACGTTTTCCGGAAAAGAAAAGCAAAAAGGTGGTTCGAGATGGACATAAAAATAATACATGCAAAATAAGTGCCGAAAATTGAAATGTACTGTAATTGAAACCAAAATCAGTCGATCATTTGCAAGCGTATGCGTTGCAGTTGCATTTTCTGGAGGTCCATCTCGAACCAAAAGTTTTCTGTTTCTTTACCGGAAAAAGACGGTAAATGTCCATCTCGTATGCGCCCTGAAGAAGTGGTTTTCAAGATGTTTTATTTTCTTGTATTCTATAGCACGCCCTTGTAAATGTCTCATGTAAGCCAGTATTATATATTATCCGTTGTCTTCTGTATTCCTAATTTTAAGGAAAAAGTCTATATTTATCTTCGAAGTTCCAATGTTCTAATTCTAAGTGTTCCACAAAAGTTATAATTGGAACCTTTATATTTACTAGAACATTTACGCTGCGTAGGTAACAAAAGAGTAACCACAGTTGATCACAAATTTACCTATTCCGAAATGTTTTCACACAAATTCAACAGAATTACGCGCATGTCTTCAAACATTTGCATAGCGAGATATAGTGTGAGAGAATTGGAGACACCGACAAGCAAAGTTTGCGGTGGCGATCGGGTTACCCCACTCTCTCTCTCTCTCTCTCTCTCTCTTCTATTTTTAGCTCTCCCTTTCTCTATCTCTCTCTCTCTCTCTCTCTGTTGTTGCTCACTCTCTGTCTTATATGTCTTAGACTACTCTCTCTCTCTCTCTCTCTCTCTCACTCTTTCTGTATGTTTCTCTCACTCTCTATTCTACTGAAGACTCTCTCACCTGGAAAGGAAAAGCCTATGTATTGGCATAATTGGAATGTTATCGGTAGTTCTAGGCCTAGGGGTCTACCTAAAATTGGTACAAATATTGTATCTCTCTGATGATTAGCATGTTGTCTAGGTTTCAGAGCCTAGTACTTTTCACTGCTATCTATGTATCCAGAGTCAGAGAAAAATACCTAAAAGCCACAAATACTTATTAGATGGCAGTAGTGCCCAGTTCCTAAACAGTTAAAGCGAAATACCGTCCGGTTTCTGAAACGCATCGAGTACACCAACATTCGTATGCGTCATATGCAAATGACCATAATTTAGCATAAAAAATAGACTCAAATTAGACCCCACTTCGAATAAACACATAAGAATGCAGTTGTTCTTTTATTTGTAAAGAAAGCTGGATTATTACTTCAAAGTCATGTAATATGAGCCTGAAAAAAGGTGGACACTTGTGTGTGTGAGCGGCGCATTGTTTGGAACAGGAAGTAAATTTTCAACTCTGAGACACTCGGGGAAAAATCTTTAAAGCGAAATGCATTGGAAAATTTGGAAAATTTGCATACGATAAGCAAATCCTATGTATCCTATGCTAATTTTGTACGATCGTTCACGGCAATCGTACAAAATTAGCATAGGATACATAGGATTTGCTTATCATATGCAAATTTTCCAAAGGGGCTAGCATTTCGCTTTAAGAAATTATATATTGTCAGAATGATGCAGTCGAGTGTTTTCAGTTGCCGTGAAACAGTGTACGGAAAATGGTTGGCAAACGAGTTCATCGACGAAAACTGAATGGACTGATTATAGAGGATGCAAAGTTGTTGAAGAGGTTTGTGTACGACACTATTTAATGGAAGTATTACCTTTTCTGGATTGAACTCGAAACGCAAACCTTTTGTCGAAACTCCACACCAAAAACGTCTCGTTTTTTATATATTGATTCGGAAAAATCATATCAAAATAACCAGATTTGCCTTTTCTTTTGATGATGTACTTTGAATGAAATCAACAAATATTTGTTTTTATTATAAATTTATCGTTAGTGTATCTTTTATGGATTTCCTTTTGTGGACTGAACGCCGAGCTAAAACGAACGCACTACATTGACATGGTATACGTGGATCATTTCAACAATCATACCATAAACAGAAAGACAAGCCTGTTTAATTATTTTTATTTCAGGAGGCGCAGATAAAATTAATCGCGGGTATTCTGTCCTTCTCTCTTTCTGTTTTGGCACTCATCCCGGCACTTCTAATCTTGACATGCTTCAGGTTGGTTTAAAATATAATAAACTTCTTTATCGTGCCCATATCCCACGCGTATCGGGCTAAGCACGGGGTTGACAAACCTTGCAGGATACCATGAAGATACGGTCCGGCTGTTGCATGGCTGCCGAGCTCGGATGCTTAAGGCGCTCGGGTGCGCTACCCACTAGGCCATACGACCCACTGGTTTAAAATATAATAAATAATTTAAATAAATATTGGTTGTTCAATACAAGTTTCGACTTGTTCCGCTCCTCAGCCGATGTCCTAGGCATAGGCGACCAGTACCAGACATAAATTGCGCGGCTTCTTCGGCGGGCTAGCCCAGGTTTATGTAGGATAGCAGTGCAGTACTCACATTTGTATTTGTAGACTCTTGTGTAAATACAGAAACCTTGATTAGCACGGAACGACCAATCACTCACCAGCTGAGCACTACAAATATGTAGTTAAAAAAGAAGTTACAGTAATATAAGGAAAAGTGTAGAGTATTGCTAGATAAGTGTATCATGCTCTTTGACATGATATAGAGCATAACAATGGTGTAAGTATAAAAAGTAATTAACGAGTACATTTGAACATTTGAACATTTATTTTTTCATCATTTATACAAGTACATTTGAGCATTTCATAATTTATTAGCTTTACGCACACATCCTGTACATATATTTTTCTCATGAATTGTATGTATGCGCAATAAATTATTATAATTATTACATCCGCATTGGATGGAAAATACATAAATATATCAATACCAGTCAGCTCACGCCGCCTGAGGCGACTTACATGGAAACATGATTGGTTTAGCATGGGCATACTTATATTGGGGCTAGGCGCAGCCTAGCCCTTTTTGGTTCTTCTCCGGGGGTTTCCCGGACCTGGGAGCACTCATTAATTAATAGCACAAAAAGTACTAGACCAAATGGGCTCTAATTTGGCAAATCTACTCTTCTAATGTTCCTCTACAACCCTGCAAAAACTCAGCCAGAAAAAATCATTTTGAAGAGAAGTTATTAAAAAAACGACTGACGTATTATGTGGATTTTTTTTTTTTTTCTGTCCTTCCTTCCTCAATTTTCGTGGGCATCAAAGGCACACTTTTGAACTGGTCTTCATTATAGTATATCAGGGGGCGGGATTCTAGCAAAGCCATTAGAATTTTGAAATATTGATTTCTAATTATCGATTTATTGATTTTTATGCTAATTTCGGTAATTTTTGGTACATTTTCGGCCCTAGCGCGCTTCTGAATGAAAATTTTGCGCCTAAACTTCTGCATTAGATAACTGAAGTGTTGCTGAGAATATTTCTTTCTCACGGCATCTTTCCCCGATATCGTTTTCTTAGACTTTTGGGGCCTCGAACATTGCACCTTCGCAGTTTTTTTTGTGCGCACAGCGGAAGCCCCGCCCCTTTTGCCTCATACCAGATGGGTTCATACCTCATAGTTTACGCGGACAGTGCGCAGTACATTATAAAATAAAACATTTTCCATGGAAAACAACCTCTATATAATATAAATTCTTTTATATTTGGTTATTTTTTCACATGTTCAAGCTGGTAGCCTGGGATCCCCCTTTTTCTTTTGACAAATGCGTGTGCTTTTGCTGAAGTGTAGGTGAATAGGGAAATATTCAATGCGGAAAACAAGCGATTAAAAAAATGGAGATTGTCTGAACAATATTCTATCAATATCGAGTATTTTATTCCAGGAACTGGCTCTGTGGGGCTCATTGGAATTAGGTAGTCATAATCAGTACGCTAACTAAGGTTAACTAATGAGACACTGGAAATTCGAAGGTTTTAAAGTTGCCCAATAGTAATTGTTTTTTTTATTATATACCGGTCACCTAACGCCTACTGAGGTGACCTTTACTTATGATCATAGCATGCTTTGTATTACATTGACAAAGCGGTGGACCACAGAGGGAGAGGTCGTGGGTTCGGTTTCGGGCAAAGGCCAACGTTTTGCGTTCAACATTTAGCTTTTTTGTTTGGCACACTATCAGTGCCGTTTACATAGTAAGATAATCATGGATGTTTTGTAAAATATAAAAGGAGTTGGAACACATTACTGTGTCTCACATAGTACTGAACTTGTTCATTCAGAAATTGTTCAAAGAATACTTGCTCTGAGTAAAGCTACATAATCCAATATTTAACGTTTGGACCCCTCCGCTTTCTTCACAATTAGCTGTTTTCTTCCTACTAGATTTAATGTCTCACAATCAGTAACTGGATGGCCCAACTGGTAGAGCGGAGGGTTAATGAGCTATGGTAGGTGGTTCATTTTCGGGTAGCGACGAACTTTTTGCAAAAATGGATACTTGATTTCTTGATTACCTCGTCAAGCAAGGAATAAGGTAAAACCATTTAGTTTGAAGGAATCAATTAGTCCACATAGCTTGGACATTTCAACTAAAATACGTATAGGGTGTAGGTTGGTTTGTTTTGTAGGTGACCAAGATGTAAATTCTTTTCCAAGCAAATTCGTCGTTGCGGAACAGTCTAAGCAGATAACGAATTTATTCGTTATCCCTTCCTTTAAAGGAGGAGGCTCACGAGAATGAAGTGCTCAAGTAGTTTCCTTTTATCGAAAGATGATGGGTTTAACTTCCAAAAAAACAAGCATTATAAGGTTCAGCGCTTTAGTTTGGAGGAATTAGTTAATCGAAAGAACTCGAAGTCAAATAAAATAACCTATGGCATGCAAGGTAGACTTCAAAGCTTTGGCATCATACTTGTTTATTGGTAGCTAGCACCGAATTTCCATAATCTGTCGATAAAAAGGTAAGGCTCACAAGATAAACAATATTTTTGTCCTTTAAAGCGAAATGCTAGCCCCTTTGGAAAATTTGCATATGATAAACAAATCCTATGTATCCTATGCTAATTTTGTACGATCGTCCACGGCAATCGTACAAAATTAGCATAGGATACATAGGATTTGCTTATAATATGCAAATTTTCCAAAGGGGCTAGCATTTCGCTTTAATATAATATTCCTATTCTCCATGCGAGTTTACACATGGGAATGTCATTGTTTAGATACAGAAATTAGCATCGGCAATTATAATGTCCGGGCACTCCACATTTCCACATTATCGTGCATATTAAGGTGGAAGTATGCATTATGTTATATGCCAATCAAAACATTTTGCTAATAAGCGACGAATCTTAAATTTGCATACAGTCCGATTAACTCGTATGTTTAAACGCAAATGTACGATAATACGGAGTGTCCGGACATTACAATAGCCGCGTCTAATAGCTATATCTACAAAATGGCATTCCCATGTGTAGTAAAGTATAAAAATATTGTTTTTCTCGAAGAAGACAAGCTGCAGAATTGGTACTTAGTGTATAATGCGTACTTAAATCCTTAAAGCGAAATACCAGCCGGTTTTTTAAACGCATCTCAAATATCAGCATTCTTATGCAGTTATGCTAAAAGGGGTCTACTGAGGTCTATTTTTTATTCAAATTTATGCTCATTTGCATGTGAAGCATAGGAAAGCGTGGTGTACTCGATGCGTTTCAAAAACCGGCCGGTATTTCTCTTTAAATGTGTGTGTTACTTATATCCCCTAAATGAATTAGTTTGGCTTGATATTTTCCAAATATCTCTAAAAAGAGGAAAATTATTTTATCGTGAAAAAGTGCTCTGTTTTAGGTAGAAGTTTTTGGCTCTTCTGCGCCATCATTGTTATGAGGTAACTAATGGAAAATTTAGCGGCGACAAAAAGAGACCAATTCGGTTGTGGGCCACATCTACAAAAAGTGAAAAATTCATAATGTTACTACTTAACTATATGAAAATGAGCAGTCGGTCTCTTCCGACTGCAGGAATCGGCCTTCGGCCGATTGTTACCCTACTACTTAAATTTCCTATGATACTATGATGCTTTACTTTTATTTGCTAATTATTTATCCAACGGGGAGCCAAAAATTGCGGCGCTCCATTTGTCTGCTGGTTCACGTAAACTTTTGAAATGTGCTGCGACCTATGGAATTAGACTTAAAGAGAATTGAGCAAGTGGATAATTTAAGGTAGGAAGTGTAATTTTTTGAAGCTAGTGGGGTATTACGCCTTTTGTGGCATACCAATGATATAAATGCCAATTCACAGTCTCACATAACAATCTATCAGTATCAAAACGCGACAAATACGTAACATATCTGAAAATGGGCTCGCTTTGTGAAATATACTTCATAGATAATTTTCATTCGCATAGTTCGCTTTCTATTCACTGAACAGACATGTTTTTGTTTAACTTACACCGGTGTGACTGCTCAAGTGCTAGCCTCCAAGTTTGAGTAGCCTCCAAGTTTGATGAGTAGTGCGAAAAACTATACGTCTATCGTTACACCTTTTCTCCAGCCGCTATTTTGGCTCCCCGTTGGATAAATAATTAGCAAATAAAAGTAAAGCATCATAGTATCATAGGAAATTTAAGTAGTAGGGTAACAATCGGCCGAAGGCCGATTCCTGCAGTCGGAAGAGACCGACTGCTCATTTTCATATAGTTAAGTAGTAACATTATGAATTTTTCACTTTTTGTAGATGTGGCCCACAACCGAATTGGTCTCTTTTTGTCGCCGCTAAATTTTCCATTAGTTACCTCATAACAATGATGGCGCAGAAGAGCCAAAAACTTCTACCTAAAACAGAGCACTTTTTCACGATAAAATTTATATACTAAGTTTCAAACGTATTATAAGAAATTCACATAATAGGAAACAATAGCATATGCATACTTCGATATTGAGCTGCGACACAAATTTGCATTTCCGTAACGCACATCGGTATGCAAATTACGCTACAGTTACCCTTTTATATAATAGAATTGTATAAACTAATAATACAGTATTTATTCAGGAGTGTGCGTACTCAGTCAGTGTTCGTCATCCACAAACACCTTCTACTGTCATTCCTGCTTTCCGGAGTATCATATCTGATCAATATCTTCCTTTTTATCGTCGACGGAGCTCCCGGTGATATGCTTCATATGACAAATCATGTGCGTTTATTCATAAACAGCCGGCTACGCCGCCTGAGGCGTCTCTTTCCTTTCCATACTTATGAAACGTCTGTAACGTAGACGAAAATCTTTACGAATAAAGATATTCGAATTCTACTTCCGTAACGTGAGTGCTAGCGCGCACTACAGTTAATATAATAGGAGATTGTTTCTCGTTATATCTAGGTCCTGTAACGCTTGGCTAGAAATATTCCGTACGTGGCTAGAATGAAGGCATTCCGCGGAAATCTTTTCTGACTAATGTGCCAGTTCTAATCATTTGCAACTTGTCCCGTGTCACTGTCAATTTACTATTTCTAGATCGGATGCCGCCTTCTCTTCGCAATTCAACTTCGTTTCTTCCGATTGTCAACGTTTAGTTGGATGCTGGCAGAGGGAGTTTATCTGTTCCGACTCCTCAGGAACGCGTTCTCGGATGACGAGTCACTTACACCCTACAAAATTATATGCTGGGGTAGGTCAGGTGTAACTGTTTCTGTTTCGCGACGATCTTGTGACGATCGCCTCTAAATGAAAAGATTAGAAGACACAATGCTTTACACTCGGATTATAATCGTCCAGAATCTTATTAGCCCGTATTCTCGCGTCACTGGTAGGCCTCCCAATTGGGAATGACCTACCAGTGGAAGAAAAAGCGCCAATTCTAGTGCACTGGTAAGACTCGCGTCGCGTGTCGCGTTTTCCTAGTTGGTAGCGGATTGGGAGGGTTGTTGTATGCATTGGGCCTACCAGAGGAGATTACCACTACCACAGCCTACCATTGGTAGGCCTCTACCATTTCCAATATGGTAGACCTACCAAAGGAGATTGGGAATGGCCTACCAAAATGCCTTTCCCAAAGTGGCGCGAGAATACGGGCTATTATATAAAGGAGGAGAGTTTGTGGCCGGGTGAATTATTTCTGATTACGAACACAACTAATTTTGTCTGCGTTTCAAACATTTGGTATAAGTAGGCATCTGTTTCGTATTTACAAAATATGCGCAATAGGATCACTTAAAGGGTCAGGCCCATTTCAAATGACCCCTATTGTAGATAACTCCGTCGGATTCTCCGTTTCAAATTTAGTAGGCTGATTTTTTTCCAATTTTCAGTCGCAATATTCACGCAGTTTTCAGCAATTTACCATGGCCAGTCATACACAACAATCAATCGCAGTTGTCACGCCCATTCGCGCTGATTGGCCAATATCACAATTGCCACGCCCAATAGGCCAATAGAGCATATTGCCCAATTAGCGCGGAGGGACGTGACAACTGCGATATATAGTTGGGTATGACTGGCCATGGTAAATTGCTGAATACTGCGTGAATTTTGCGCTTGAAAAATCGTATCCTACTATATTTAACATGGAGAATCAGATGGAATCATCAAAAATAGTTGTTAATTGAAATGGGCCTGACCCTTTAACACAAACTTTGGAATAGACGCTTCAGACGTTTCATATAAATATGCGCACTTCGAAGTATCGCTTACGTAGCATACTTTAAAGCGAAATACTAGCCTCTTTGGAAAATTTGCATATGATAAGCAAATCCAATGTATCCTATGCTAATTTTGTACGATTGCCGTGGACGATCGTACAAAATTAGCATAGGATACATAGGTTTTGCTTATCATATGCAAATTTTCCAAAGGGGCTAGCATTTCGCTTTAAACTTAAACGCCGCCTCAGGCGGCGATAGCCGTCTGGTATCCTAAAAATTGCAAGTTTCCATTTTTGGCAAACCTTATTTAACTGGGCGGCGTATTTTAGAAAGCGGAAGTAGAAGTGGTCTAAAGAAGTGAAATGGACAAAATTGAATGGTGGTTTTGAAGGAACTTTGTTTCCTAGGATACAACAGTGTGAAAATGCTAAATATGATTATTTCTTTTTAAGGTGGCCCTCTTGTGCTAACAATAGTGTACAGCATCCTAAGGCAGGTGTTCGACAATGAGGGATGCTGGATCAGCCCGTCAATACACAATTTTATTGAATGGACAGTGATGGCACCATGTCTAATTGCAATTTGTGTGAGCACTTTATTAAAGCGAAATGCCGGCCGGTTTTTGAAACACATCGAGTACACCAACATTCTTATGCGTCATATGCAAATGCGCATAATTTATCATAAAAAATAGACCCTAATTAGACCCCACTTCGCATAAATACATAAGAATGTAGTTGTCCACGATGTGTTTCAAAAACCGGCCGGTATTTCGCTTTAAGATCAGTAATTATTAAGAACACAATTGTTGTAGTTATATCGCCATGTAATTAAAAAGGTTCCTGGGTATAACTTATATGTGCTGCTATTTGTAGACGAACCTCCTTCTGGTGACGTTGATATTGTACATATTGGTGAAAAAACTACGTTACAATCCTCATCTGGAGCCGGTGCAGTACAGGTACTAATTCATAAATTGACGGTACTAATTTTCTAACTTAGTAGCTGTACGCTTCTTGTTAAATGTTTAGTTTTACCGTAAATTGTCTTTTTCCGGTAAAGTTCTGATCTATGGAACCCTTATGCCGAAGCCAGACACATAAGTAGACTTATTTAAAAAAATCTGCCTCTCTCCAGAATGCTATCTACTTCTAATTAGTCGACTTCCCAGCATCTAATTTTAATTTCGGACAAAAAGAGAGATTCAATCTCAAATAAAAGGACTTAATGCAAAAAGAGGATTTTCCTCTTTGGAGATCAAATTATGCAAATCCGAGCCGCGCCGAAAGAGCAATAGGATTTGGGGGGGGGGAAGTGTCTGTAAAAGGGCATTCAGAATATTTCGGAACCTTTTAGACATCAAAGCTTTTTTTGTGATACCTTCTTGTTTCGTAAAATAACCAGATGGAGCTGAAAATATAGCAGATATTATTGGGTATATGTCAGAAAAAAACCAATGAATGGATAATGAAAAGAGCTCAATTATGACACTTCAATTTTGAAGGCAAAGCAAACTATGAAGTAAATTACGCGGGGTAATTATATAATTGCACGATCAGCCTAGATACATAATTAAAACGAAATGTAAGGGAGTCTAAGTCTGAAAATATTAGGAATAAGATAAATAGGATTATAAAATATGGGAGGGTCACCTCGTTTCGACCCCTAAGTCATAGACGAGGATTTAGCCATTTAGCCGGGGAGGGGACAGAATACGTTTCAAAGGCCGTTATTTCGCTCTAAATATACTTTTCCAGAAAAGCAGTCCGGGCTGCCCTTATGTTGGTGCCAGTTTTCGGACTTCACTTCCTTCTCACAATCTATCGAGTTCCTTCACAGGCACATCAAATACTGAATTTGGTACTTGACGGACTTCAGGTTAGGGAGTTTGAATTATTTATTATATAGCGAAAGACGTAAAAGAAACACCTCCTCGAGCCATCCCTTTACGAGACAACAATAAGTCGACCGACTAATATGAAAGCAGATTTCTAATATACTTCAACTCTATAAGATTCACAACAAGGCTCCGTTCACCACTGTCAAAAAATCCTTTACAGTCTAGTAAAAAAACAAACAACAAGTTACCGAAGAGCGTAGTTGGTTAATAACTTTATTATCAGCGAAAATAACATAAAATATATTCGCTGCAGGGCTTCGCCGTGTCCGTAATCCTCTGCTATGCAAATCGAAGTGTTATGGAAAGTGTAAAGAAATGGATCAGTGGAATAAAAGAGTCGCGACTTCTAAAGGAAGAACATAAAGCAGCACTAAAACGTTGTGAGAGTGCTCGATCCGGTCATAAGGTTCGTATTCAAATCATAAAAACGTGGTTTTCGTCATAAGATGTCTTAAAGCGAAATATCAGCCGGTTTTTGATACTTATCTCACATACTTGCATTCCTATGCATTTAT
This sequence comes from Pelodera strongyloides, assembly GCA_036852015.1. Taxonomy (NCBI): domain Eukaryota; kingdom Metazoa; phylum Nematoda; class Chromadorea; order Rhabditida; family Rhabditidae; genus Pelodera; species Pelodera strongyloides. Next base: position 37,110 of record JAANDG010000615.1, on the reverse strand, counting down.
GCAACGTGGGGTCTAGGTTTTATTCTAATTTTTGCTCATTTGCATATGTTGCATAAGAAAGCAGGTGTGCGTAATGCTTTTCAAAAACCGGCCGGTATTTCGCTTTAGGACGTCATACGGTGTTGTCTTACAAGGGAACCATGAACTTTCGCCGTGGCTTTCAGAGACGTGTCCACTTTGTAGAGAAGCTCGCGCTGATCAGTGTTTGTAACACTTTAACCTTGTTTTTCTCTAAGATTATCTACATAATGAGTCATAGTACGTCGGTAGAAGTCACTGCCATTGTTCACGGTTCCAGTGTTAGTTGTTAGGTCTTAGGTTCCTGAAGGAAATCCCCGAAATTTGTTCATGAACTAATCTATACCGGGAGTGACAGATTAAACATCCCTTGAAATAAAGTGCTGCAGTGTTTTTTTTCCGTCCGATTAATTTTCTTTATGGGGTTTGCAAGTATGCAACAATTCCTTGCAAGTATGTACACGAGGTACTGTACTTTGGAACTAAGAATGAATATATAACATGAGAAATTATAAAATCGTTTCAAGACTCATTTTTCCAAGACAAATTTTTCGGCATACTTGCAAACCCCATTATGTATCGCTGCATATAACAAGGAACAGTGAATACGAATACAGTACACACAAGGGTAGTGATGTTATGTTAACCGTATTAAATCGTTCCTCGTTTATTTAGCAAAGCTATCTGACTTTCCCAGAGATAACCACCGGTAAGCAGAGTAGTAATGCACAAACCTACAAACCTACAAACTACAAACTTTATCTTCACCCAATTTGCATCTTATACATGTATTTTCCACAATTTTTGTCTCATCTGTGTATGTTGTATGTAGGATGTGAACGTCATAATTTATTACTCGCGGGACTTTTGGAGTTTCGTAGTATTTATGCAGAAAATGACAGCATGTTTTCCAGCCATCGGTATTCAGTCAGTTAGTTCTTTATAAATTTGTACCTTGGGTCCTGGCCATCCATTCCGTAATATAAGATGGCCTCGAGCGCACTACAACCAGAGCGGACTGCACGACCCCTTTGGGGTGCCCTGAAGCCTGAAGGACATTCCCGGCTTCAACCTTTACCTTTTATGTATAATCTTCATTCAATGCGCACTGAGTTCATAAAATCTTGCTGAGTTGAAGATTTGCGCGGTCTTGCTCAGTCGAAGAGAAGGCAACATAAGATCTCTCGCATGAAATTTCAACGTTCGTCAAGAATGTATCCAGCTATCAATCCGTTACTTTCACCAACATTTTAGTTTTACTTCACTGTATCTATATGGCTATGCAAGGCAATTATGTATCCTTATTGCCCTCTCTGGAAACAATGTGTGAATGAACCGCTTGCTTTTGTACGTTGGTCAATGTGATGATGTTATGCTCTAGTTATTCTCCTTCCCATTTGAAACCAAGTTTTAACTTTTTATTTAAAGTTTTTACGTTCAGCTACTTTTATGGATTTAGTGATGATTATGCAGTAGTAGGAGTAAAAGTGATGGCGTATAATTAAAAGGGATACTATGCGATTGGAAACTATTACGCTCGTCACTATCCATCATCGAACCGCCCGAACTCAGAATACGCTGCACACCAAACATATCAGCATAGGGGTGATTACCGCGAAGAAGGGCGGGCCTCTCGTCACTATCCATCACTGAACATTTCATAACCAACATACCATCTTTAGAGGTAGAAGTATTAGAAGTATTCGGCGCCACGACGGCGTTGCGTATCTTCAGAGTCCGAACACAATTGTTTCTAATTTCAGAAGTCAATTGCTGAGCAAGCCAGTTTGACTGGACACCGCGGCTCGCGCGACGAAGCATCTACCCTGACAGCCGCTCTAAATGGTACCAGTAATGGTAATGGTGTCACTAATGGAGCTGGAGACCGTTATGACAACCCAAGAAGAGAGAGCAAGAATGCACGCCTTTCGGTTGATTCAAATAATTGTCGACTTGCATTAATTACCAATATTTAAGGTTTCTAGATGTCGTATCGATTTTTTACCTTAACAACATTTCATCATTGGAGTATTTATTAACACAATGGTTTCTCCACGAATTTTTACAACATCCTTGTCGAAGCAGACTTAGGCTTAGGCTTAGGGGAAGCCTAAATGGAATAGGTCCTTAGTGTATTTTGCGGTGCAAGAACAGGTAATAATGGTGTATTTTTAACTAAGACTACTGTACTTAACCCAGAAAAACTTCTTTGAGGATGATACATCAGCGAGCTTTTTTTTCAATAACTCAGAAAGAAATCCAATCACTCACGGTTACATTTTTTGTTATTTTACATTCTGCTCGTTTATTTTATAGTAACCGTGTAATTTCGTATGTACATAAGTTTGCCAACTGTTTCAACGTTCGTTTCTGCCCATTTAATAAAGCTTTTTTGTGTACTTTTTTACATTTTTGTCATGGAGATAGTACAGATGTGGAATAGTTGTTTGCTGATAATTGTAGTGGCTATGTAACTTTCGTGTAAGCCGCGAACATACTAAACCAATATTCTCTGTTCCTCTAAATTAGCCACAACAGAGCCGACGTTCGCTTAAAAATTCAATCCGACTAAGTGGTTTCGAATGTAATATCAACTAACCGAGCCACAATAAACCAATAACAACAATAGAATTGTTAAATAAAAAGAAAGCTCCGGAAAAGTATTAGTGTTTCATGAACCACTAGAATCATTCTCAGCAACACAGCATGTACGCAAAGCAAATAACCGTCGATGTTTGAACTATATTTTGCACATCTGCATTCTCCTGTGTTGTATGCAAATTAATATAATGAGACGAATTCGCGCAGTTATAGCGCAGTTATCTGCAGTTATCTGAATACGACCGTCCGGCATACGTTTGAAAACCGGTTTAAGGCTTTGGACAGAACACAAATTTTATCTACCAGCAGTTATCCAATTTTACTGTAGTATTTTGCGGCTTATCTTATAAACTGATTGTGAGATGATGTACCTCAACTAATAGAAGATATGTTTAAGTTTAAGATATTGATCGTGCTGGAAATGGCCCCCAGCCTCAGAAATACGTTCATGTTATTTGTGCAAATCGCCTCACAACTGCTTGCTGTGGCATGTCTGACCATTGGACTTCATATAATCCTAAAAACGAAAAGTTTTCATGTATACTTTAGGTGAGTCGTTTGAAAATTATAGCGACCCGAGAAAGGCTCAGGCCCACGTAAAAAAAAGTTTTCGCCAAATTCCCTATGAGAAAACTAGAGAATTACTCAACATGCCGGCAAAAACCGCTTTCCATAATATGCAAAACTGGGTGCGTTATTAACAAACGAAGATCCACAACTAGCTACCGTAGTCAGAATCTGCATCTAGCGCTGTGATGTACCTTTTAGGTCCCTTATCACTGGGTTCTTCATCGTCATGCTTGTCCATTCCTGTTCGGATACATTCACCATATTAATATTCATTGGGTATCGAATAGAGTGTTTGCAAATGGTTTACATATTCAGTAAGTTTGTCGTCATTCGTCATTACTTATGATGAACGTGCTGGACGTTTACTGATGACTGTGCTTTCGGTACTGCTCAAAGCGAAATACCAGCCGGTTTTTGAAACGCATCGAGTATAGCAGCATTCTTATGCAGCTTATGCAAATGAACATAAATTAGAATAAAAAAAACGAGCTAAATTCGAGTAACCCAGCTAGCATAAATACTTGACAATTCAGCTATTCCTGATGCGTTTCAAAAACCGGCCGGTATTTCGCTATAAGGAATTTTCTTTCAACCTTTGCCGCCTATTGCACTCTTTTTTGTGTAAATATCATTGTCACGGAACTTTGATGCAGCTGAATAGAAATGAATCGAAATAAGTGTGTCCAGCAAATGTCCAACAAACATCAGCAAATGTCTACGCCTTTTCTATGCATAAACTAGATAGAGATGTACTGATTTCCAAACGATTATAAATGTACCAGACGGCCATCACCGCCTGAGGCGACTGCAACTTATTTTGAAGTTCGATTTCGCTTGCTCAACACTGGACTCCGATTCTCCTTTTATAGCCCCTTAGATATTTTAATTTTTTTTTGTTTCGTTCACATAAACAAAAGACCAAGTAAACTCTTTTTTTTTTATCTTTTACGCCACAAGTGTGTGCACCTTTATTCAAGGGTGAAAATACAGATTTACTATTTGCGTATGACATGTTCCGCAGAGGTCCTGAACAGTAGGCGACGAGTTCAGATGGCAAATTGCTCGACGTCTTCGGGCTAGGGCCATGAGGGATCGCCCATGATTCACTCCTTTCCTTTATATAATAAGAATACTAGTCGCATTCAGAAACGCTCCGTCGTTGGATGCAGGAGGTCGACTTTGAAGTGCTCACCCTAACAACTCTTTTCCTCTGCTGCGAAAGGGTCTACGCAACAAGACAAGCACAACATTACGAACGAGTGAAACATGTAGCAGTAGTGCCAGTAGTTGGATTCACCATAGTATGTGCAATTGATTTTTCTACCGAATTCTAAAGCTGTGTAAAAAACTCGAACTAAAACATTTATTTATTTTATTTACACCAAAAAAGTGTGCATCCGAGGATGAAAGTTAGAAACGAACATACAGACGGAAACATATGACCGATTTTTGATTAACAATGAGATTTGACATTCTGCATTTGGAATATTGTTGCAAAGGAACAAAGCCAGCATTTTTGTTTGAGCAAACCTTGAATCAATCCCTTTAGCAAATAATGTGGTATTTCCATGTTACCTTTTCCATGTCAACATTCCCTTTTAGGTCACTCTTGTCGTTTTCGTCAAATTTCTCGTTTATTATGGTAAGTTATGTATATTCTTATCTATTTATGAATTAGTTTATGCTCGGAATCAAAGGAAAATCTCTTAATATTTAGCTGTAATGGAGCAGTGGATACATATGGCTCTCTACTGTTTTGACGGAGTATCACTCGCAGTTTGTTGTTTCATTTTTTGATCTTCCTTAGCACTTTAGAGTGATCGTAAATTGAAGTAATACTGCACTGAAATAATACGAAATACGAGGCATTTCAATTGCCATGCACACTAAATTGGACTAAATTGTGGCGGCCCGCGTAATTGATTTTCCAGCTTCTTCTGTTCATTTTTTGGTGCAATCGTCGACAGTTTGAAAGGAAAACTTCAAAAACACTCAGTCATAAATACCAGGTGATACCCAGTTTTTTTAGCTTGTAGTATATGGTAAGCAGTAATCTATGCGGTTTTGTTTATTTATGTATCATATAAACGCAAACAGATGACCGATAATTAGCAATGGCATTCTGCATTTGGAATATAGTTGCAAAAGGAATAAAACCGGCTTTTTTTGTTTGCGCAAACCTTGAATTAATCCCTTTAGCAACTAAGCAGATATTTCCATGTTACCTTATAATTTCGGCCACATTCACGAACATTGAACTTATCTGTGTAACTCGTTAGGTAAAGACTCAAATGATTTGCAGAAGAACATGGTCCGTAGAAAAAGCTTGACGATCTCAAACGACTTCAAACCTATACTTGACGCCTTATTCTAATAAACGACTTTTTTTTGATACTGCGCGATTCCTTTGTCTAATTAATTTGCATAAAACATGGTAACGCAGTTGTCCAACAGACGTTCCAAAACCGGCTGTTATATCGCTTTACGGTCTTTTCCTACATAAGTGAACTATGAACTATCATAGACGGCTGTTATATCGCTTTACGGTCTTTTCCTATATAAGTGCACTATGAACTATCATAGATCATGATCCGAACACAACAAATAACATGAAAACGAATTTTCAGTTATTTGCAGTTGACAGAGAATGTGCGAGTCGGCCGAATAGTACTTCCTCTGCTTTTCTCCACAGTAATCCTGAAAATAATCGGTGGAACTTTCATCAATATTTCCAAGGAGGAAGGCGATCGCTCAACTCGGTTCTTCTATGAAATGGCCTATAGAATTGTAAGTTTACAACGAGATACAAATCTGTAGATCGAAAACGATATTTGTATCGCCTCCTTATATTGTTAAAAACGGAAATGGGATATGGTACATTCGTATCTCTGAATTAAAGGGTCAGGCCCATTTCAGGTAAATTTTTATTTAACTCTATTTTATATAACTCTATCTGATTCTCCGTATCAAATATGGTAGCATGCAATTTTTTTCCAAAGTTCAAGCGCAAAATTCACCAGCAATTTACAATGGCCAGTCATACACAACTATATATCGCAGTTGTCACGCCCCTGCGCGCTAATTGGGCAATACGCTCTATTGGGTGTGGCAATTGCGATCGCGAATATTGCGACTGAAAATTGGAAAAAATACAGCCTACTATATTTGAAACGGAGAATCCGATGGAGTCATAAAAAATAGGCGTTATCTGAAATGGGCCTGACCCTTTAACACTTTTCGAAACTTGTGCGTTTGTTACGAATCTACATTTTTTCAGTCGATGAACTTGAATGCGATTAGCGCATTCATAATAATAATCAGACAGCATAAAGTCTATTTCGATAAGCTGAAGGAACTTTTTCGGCGATTTTGCAGGAAACGAACCACGGAAGGAGATGAGGTTTGTTTCTAAATAAGTTGTATGCGTATGCGTCCTAAAGTACAAATGGTTCTCAGTCCTAAGGGCCCTAAGCAAGCATTACAGTACAAATGGTTTCTTTATATGTACATTGCTTTCTCTTCATCATATTATTTGCTGCACACCTCGGTGTTACTTAAAAAATAAATAAATAAATAACTTGCAACTTACATGTATTATTGACTGTTTAGAACAACCGTGCCGTGGTTGACATTGACGGGCGTAAGCTCAACATTGACGACGCGGCGAGTGTGTACTTCGACCAACTCGATAAGCAATGGGCAGCTCCAAGTCGCTGCGACAGCTCCATGTCGCGCCGCAAGTCGCGACTCGGTCAGAGTTCGCTGAGCATCAGTCGCGCGACAACCCCACAATCTCAAGTTCGCAGCGAGAGGGCTGGCTCCGTCCAATCACTGGACGTGATTTCCGAGTGAATTTATGTCTTATTGCACAGAGAGAATGTCAACCCGGTTTTGCATGTTAGGCTCAAATAGGGTTACGCTTTGAAGGCAAGTTTAGTGAAAAAAAACAACAATTTTTACAGAAGAAAAACAATTTCAAACCCCTCCAAAAATTTCCTTCAATATGGGATTCCGGTAGCCTGCACAAAAAGACAGCGAATTCTGAAGCGCGGGACTGTTTGAATTTGAATCCGTGCCAATTCACGGTGTTGCCACGCAGCGTAGTCACACAGTAAAAGAGGAGTGCGGCACGAGCAAGAGAAGAAAGACGCTAACAGAAAACGTACTAGACATGTGCTAACTCGTTTTTTTTTTGAATCTACGGTATCTTTGATAGCGCGTTATAGAATCCCCGCAGACTTAGGGTTGTCATTCACTTCAAGGAAGCTTAAACTTTTTTTTTGTTTTTATCTCTCTCACGTTCTTCGAGTATGTCTAATAAATAATCTAATATTCTTGTGGTGCATTTTAATTCAATAACGGTGTTTGCAAGTATGCCAAAAACCGCGAGTTTTCCTTGCTGGTGTCAATTCGCAAAATTGTGTGTATCTTGAATTTGAATACACCTTTGAAAGTTATCCGCATTATAGAAAATGCCCCATATTATAACGAAACAAGAAGAAACGCACAGTGGATGCACTTTTGAATAAAAAATGGTCCCACGGCTACCGGTCGTAAAACTGCCTGTAGATATTCTCGTGTAGTGCCAAGATACGGTAAATTTTTCGATACTTGCAAGGGAAATCGGGCATACATGGTTGCAAACTCCATTATTCGCGTCACAGATCCACTGCTACAAATAGGTCAAAGAATGTCTATCTACACTCCAGACGCATGCTCTCAAATAGCAAAACGCATCACTCATCACTGTGTGTTCATCTCATCCACATTTCCACTCAAAGGGCACAACAACCGTTCTTGTCTTCAAGACAGTGTGCCGAAAATTCCATACACTACACTGTTTCACTAAAAATGTTCGTAAATTTGCAAATTTGCATAATAATGGGGTTTCAATGTATGGCAAAAACGGTGTGTTTTGCTTCCAGAGGCCGTATTCACCACTCAAGGGTAAACATTTCTCTAGAGACAAAACTTTTGGAACGCATTTTTCGGGAAGGAGAGTGACTGGTGAATGCAAATTTTGTGACATAATCTCGCTTTCTAGGTAAATTTTCTCCGAGAGACAGTTTTCTCCAGGGGTAAACGGAGTGGTGAATACGGCCTCAGGTATCAAATATGCATCGCGTGACGATTCTGCATACACCTTTGAAAGTTAGAAAATGCACCATGATATAATACAAGACGAGGTGAAAATGCATAGTTTATGCAGGCTCGAAAAAATTGTCTCGTGACTACCTGCAACGGGACCATTTTTTGGCGGTATGTAGGTGTAGTGCCAATCTACGGTAAATTTTCCCAGACTTGGAAACAAAAATCGGCAGTATTTGCCATACATTGAAACCCCCATAACATTTTTGCACAACCAGTTTGATTAACATCAACAAATGAGAATCTTATTATATAAAGGAGAAAGGTTTATTTGTCGTCATGTCGGAAACGAAATCCATAATACGGTTCAAGGATTTGGTATAACTCCAAAAAAAGCAAAATGAGCCTCAGGCAATACGTTTCAGACGTTTCACATATGTGTGCCCATTTTTGCGAGGCTTTGAAGTATTGGAAATTCGCCTCATTGTCAGGCCAAATGATATGCAACGTAAGGAAAACCACTCTTGCACATTACTTTATCTCTCACAATGGAAACTTACCCCATAGCATCGCCCCTTCAAAATTTATATAAACACAGTTTTGTAGAGAATTTCACACTCTACAACTTTTTCATAGCTTTGTCAACTTCCATGTAACACTGGCTTTTATGCATTGTATTTATTCATTCATACACACACGTGTTTAAACCATATGTTAATATTGAGCCGTTTCTATTTCACTGAAAATCCCTAAATGAGATCCAAATCCTGGTCCTTGAGACCACTAAATAGCTGGATTCCGGAGCCGCGGCCTATTTGTTCAATCCTCCTGAAGCATCTTGTCCTCCCTGAGGGGGACTGCAGTCCTGATAGGTTGATAAACAGCCGCTCGTGACTGTTGAAGCGCTGTTTGCAAACCTTTCTTTCACACCGTCGACGTCGGCGATCTCCTCGAATAGCACACTCTCCCGATTTCCTGCACGACTGTGCCCACTCATGTATACACGATGTCTCACCCTCGGACGACAGTACACACTGAAATTGCACAGCTATGATGCACTGATTTGTCTCTCTCTCTCTCTCCCACTCCTGGTATTCTTATCCCAAACGAGCAGCCTAATCGGGAACGAGAGGATTCTTTCCTTTTTTTGTTCCCAATCTCGAATATATTTTGGGACTGGAAGTGACATGTTTTTCGTAGTGTCGAGTCGTCGTGAAAGTACACCAAGATCAAGATAATCAAACTCGGCTCAATCAAAATTTTACGATACACTCTGAACTCTGAACTGCTTCTATTTCATTATATAGTTTTGAAATAGATCGATATTGTAAATCAAGAGGGAGGATAACCAAAGGAAATGCATCTCATGTCTAGAGAAGAGTTTGTCGAGAAAAGTCTTGGGCAACGCTTATGAAAAGTCTCTTTCACAATTCTCGAAAAATTACACAATGACGATTCGAATGATTTCACGATGACATTAGAAAAATGTCAACTGTATGGTTATGGTTGGGTTAAAGCGAAATGCTAGCCCCTTTGGAAAATTTGTATATGATAAGCAAATCCTATGTATCCTATTCTAATTTTGTACGATCGTCCACGGCAATCGTACAAAATTAGCATAGGATACATAGGAATTGCCTATCATATGCAAATTTTCCAAAGAGGCTAGCATTTCGCTTTAATCTGAATAATTAAACTAAGCCACTCAAAATAACCTACGCACACATAAGTGTTGCAGGTCTATGCGCTGGTGCATGGTTCGTTCGTTCGTAATGCACGAAAAGGTGAACATAAACAAATGTATTCATATAAAGATAGTTGATGATCAGAGTTGTATGTGCATCGGTTCTGCATACCACTTCACCTGAAATGCAAGCATTTTTGTTCAAACATGATTCCATCGGGTAAAAACTATATTCCTTTTTGACGCGATACTCTAGCAAGGCGCCAAATTTTCGCTGAGCGTTTCGCTACTTTTCTTCCCGGGTGTCTCTACATCCATGCGCTCTCTTCTTGTATGACAATTGACTTTTAGGCCTGCTCGTCAGTAATATTTGTTAATTTTGCCTGAAAATTACTTTCGCTGAGCGTTTCGCCAGAAATGAGCCGAGATAAGAAGGACAATTGTTTTACAACTACAGCATGGTTCAACTTTATACAGTATGGTTTCAAGGTTTGGTTGCGCTCTTTTAAAGCGAAATACCGTCCGGTTATTGAAACGCATCGAGTACGCCCTGCTTTCCTATGTTTCATATGCAAATGATCCTAAATTTGAATAAAAGATATACCCCAATAGACCCCTCTTAGCATAACTGCATAAGAATGCTGATATTTGAGATGGGTTTCAAAAACCGGCTGGTATTTCGCTTTAATAATAAATATTCAAATATAAGGGCGTGCCACCGATGCTGATTATTTTGTTGACTTTCGAAATTTGAATACATTGTCTTTACACGTATGGTCACATTCCAGGATATCACGTTTAGTTGCAGCATATTTTCAAGTTTTAACAGCAGCCGTCGGTGTAGTACGGTGGTGTTGACGAGGTGACACTCGGTCTCTTTGAGCACTCAACCCGTGTACCTCATTTCAGTCAACTCTTTCCTCGTTCACTATCTGATCTGTACTTTATGGCTGAACACAAGTGCGTGTTTACTTTTTGAGAAAGTTCATTCTCCAAAAACCCTGGTACGACACAAGCTGATATTTGTGTATGCCAGGGCGAAGTAATGAATGAAATAGTAATTGAATAGATATAAGAATGAATGGGCTACTTTGAAAGTGTATTGTACCAACTGAACTGTAAGGGTGCATGCTCTTGAAGAGTAAAATATGTATTTCCATATTTTAAAAGTTTACGGCGCACCAGAAACGAAGGTCGGCTTGCTAGTTTGTGATAGCAAACCCATCAGACTACTACCTACTAGCTACGATACTGTGTACTCCCTCTCTATCTTCAAGTTCGTACACCCCGACGATTCGTTTAGCGTACAAATTTGGGTATGCTTTGTTATTCGGAACAGTGTCCTTATTGTTTGTCCACACCGGATAAGACCCTTTCGCCGTCTCATCGGTAGTCTACCGCTAGAGCCCGTATGTGGCTGGAGCACCGTTCGCGTGAAGCGCTAATCCGGTCAAACAACACTATCATCTGCACCCTAATATTACTTTTAAGAAGTATCAACCCGGGTAGACGAAGTTTTGAGTAAATATATTAAAGCAGTACAACTTTCGTCTTTTGAAACGTATGGTGACAACTACGTTTATATGTGAGATCGCATTGAGCTCTTGATTCTAATCATACTCTTTTGCACATGATGCACCGGAATGCAGGTATCCAAAAACCGGAAGATAGGCCGTTTGGAAGAAATCTACTACAATGATTACGCAAACTATTCGTTATTACAATTTTGCTTTGCATTTGTTCACGTCCACAATCGTAATGAGACTTGAGACCATCGAAAGCTAATACTCATCGGAATTTTTATTTAGATTCAGAGAACAAAAAGGGTAAAATCGCAGGCTTACTGCCTAAGACAACTAAAACAGTTGTGACATCCAAAAACATCTGTGACATCCAGAAACATCTGTGACATCCAACCACATTCCCGTGCGTTGCTGTTGTGCATCAAAATACACAATGAATTGTGCAAAAAATGTCATCTTGACCACCTCGCATCCTTTGTTTCAGCTGTCAAGTGTGCTCTCTTCAAAAAAAAACGATATGTGAAAGAGCTAGAACGAGACCTCAAAACTAATTTTAGAATACAGACATCTTCAGCATACGTAGACATTTTGTTTTGCGTGTTTTGTTTTGTAATTCAGAGTGAGTACCGAAAAATACATATGTATCATTTATATCGGTATTTGAAAAAAATCCATTATTTATTTTACGCACTAGTGTAGAAGCACCGTGTACCGACACTACTGTATCTACATGTGCTGACTGTGCACCGAGCTATTCCGGCCAAGCGCACACGTAAGAGGAAGCGGCATCGTCCAAAAATAAAAGCAAACCTGAAGACAAAAGAAATGAGAGAGGTATAATAGAGAGAGAAGGTTGATAGAGAGGGAGAGAAATCAGGGTAGAGAGAGAGATAGCGAGAGAGTTTAAGCAGTGTTGTGATGAAAGGGCCTACTTTGAATGAAGTGAATACTCACCTAATTCGTGATTTTGCAGTATTACCATTCATATGTGTGTATGTGTGTTATGAAATAATCCGAAATTGATTTCGTTTCAGCTCACGAGAAAAGAAAAGAAAAATCCTCACGCATTCTGCGACGTCTCCGCCAGTAAGATAAACAAACCCAACTTTGGAACATATTTGTCATAAGACTAGCTTGTTGCTGCTCTGCCACCGACAACTTATTTTTCCAGTTTATTGTGTCCCAATAAAACTTGTACCCCAACACTCCTTTCTTGGCCAGTCCCCAGCGCGCGTCCCCTATGTGGGAATGAGTCTGGCGTGGCGGGAGCGGGAGTGTCCCAAGTCACAGCCAAGATTCCCTTCCCGCGGGTAATCACTAACACCCGGATGTCTGCGTCTCTCCGATGCGCACGCTCAATGCGGACGATTTCTCTCGTTGCGCAAGTTACCATTTTTTTGGGATGTGGAGAAAGCGAACGGTTTATGGGAGAGAGGGGACAACTTTTGGACAGGGGATGAACAATCATTTTATGTCACGAAGGAGACACACAATCATCCGGAAAATCGAGTCATTAGAAAGAGAAACAAGCTTTTTTATATCAGAAAGCGAGCACGGAAATACAATGAACACCTTGTTATACAGTGCTAACCAATCGTTGTATACAATCAGACAGTTGGAAGATAGTAGGTAGGAACTAGGAACAATAGTTCCACACGGCGGGTGGTACTACTGTATATTCTTACTCGATTGCCCTTATATGATGTATTATGATAGAAGATCATGATATTTATGTGGCGAGTGTAGTTTTCCGTGTGTGAACCGTGAACGTGTCATATCATACAATTCCACCGTAATCGGAGGCATATTATAGTTTATCCAAATCACAAGTGAAGGGATAGAGCACGTCGTTGGTCAGTACATAGACCTGCAACACTTATGTGTGCGTCGGTCATTTTGAGTGTCTAGTCCTGAGGGTAACTGATGGCGCGACCAAACAAACATAGATAGCACAAGCATCTGAGATAACACCCCAGGGCACAGTGTCTAACAATTTTGATGTACAAATAAGGAAGCAAGACAATTTGAAGGTTTTACCGCATCAATGGCAGTGAATGCCGCGTTTTGAAGTTAATGTGGAAGGTCAATATATTACGGTTCAAATTTCTCAGGTCTAGGCGCATCTTTGGCGTTACTACCGCACTAGTCACCTCTAATTTTGCTAAGAATTATGTCATTTATCAAAATAAGGGGGTGAAAAAAAAGTAAAATTGCTTATAACGTTGACAACTCTCAAGTCTGTAAAAGCCCGAAATCTCCATGTCATTTTCGATTTTTAACTATTCGAAAAGAAGCCTGGCTGATTTTTGTGATAAATAAGTAACTGTTCACTAATCTAGACGTGTGGCTCATTTTCATCTAAATCATCTAAATCACACTCACTGAATCAAAATAATATCTTGCATGGTTTCACTGCTTCAATGTGCCGATCGCAAGAATTTCATACTAACGGAAGTGTTTGAATTCTAGTCTTCTTCGGAAAAACCTTTCTGCATTCGGAGAACAAGAAGCAGGAAAAAGTGGGTGATTCTCCATGGAGGACGTATCTCTATTGTTCCGCTATTTCTACCGTTTCCGCTAGGCCGATGCTGTCTGCGTCTTGGCGGCCTGCGTGCTGTCTTGTGGTTGGCCCGCAGGCAGTTTGAGGGCGGAGACTCGACGTGCTTATAGAGTGCTCTACCGGGGGGTGTCGGCCTCGCCTCACTCACAACCAGAGGAGCCTTCGCACAACCCACCTCAAACATACCCCATTCAGCAAGCATGCACCGCTCCAGGGCGCTTGTGCTCGCGCTTTTACTCCCGGCTCTTGGTATGTGATTGTGGCTAGATCAGACACATTTGATAATATTCACTTATTAGACATTCTAGATATGTATTCACTTACACTTTATACTGAAGTGGTCACTCCGGTTTATTACTGTGAATCGTAAATCGTATAGTGCACCATCTTCCAAAAGTTTAAACGGGTAATTTTACCGGAATGTGACGTACGCTATACAAAGGACATCGCGGTCGTTTATAATATCATAGCTGTATAGTAAGACAAATTTCCCAGCAAAAGATTGCAGAGAATGTATCGAAATCCCGTGCGGCGTCTCTCTTCCCCATCCGCTTTCTTCATTTAAAATGAATAATTTCAGCGTTCGCTCAGACGCCCGTCATCGGCGGCGCTTGCAAGATCGGCAGTGCCGACGTACAGATCGGCGGCAAGCAGACGCAATTTTTCCTGAAATGCGAAGCAACATCCGAGTAAGTTATTTCATTACTACATATTATTTGATGATCATTGTCTACTGTTCTGACGACTTTAGTGCTTTAATTGGCAGTTGTTCATGCATCACAATTTTTCTTTTTTTTACCGTTTCTTGGTGTGTTATACATAGTTGAGAACCACTGTCTGTCTTGACCACTTCTGAAGTGTCGACATTTGTATTCGTCGATCTTTTTCTATCGTAGAAGACAATTCCGTCTTACCATTGTCCTCGTATTTGGTACTTTCCCTCTCTTTCTCCCTCTCTCTCTCTCTCTCTTTCTCTCTCTCTCTCTCTCTCTCCCTTCTCCCTATACCTCGCTCGTTCCTCAACTCTCCGGATGAGGGGAGTTTCCAAATCTTGTCGCATTGTGTGTTCTTCTCGTCGCATATACAAACAAATCACTTCTATTTTTGTGTACAAGCCCGATTTTTCTCCCACCGTGTTCGCGCCAGTTCCCCCCCCCCCCCAAGAAAAAACAATAGCCTTTCTTCTGTATGTCCGTAAAGCGACAGATATTGGCAGGCATGAAAACCTGTTACTAAAACACCAAACTATAAGATGTACAAGAAAAAAGATGCGCCATATGTGTTAAACGCAAACATAATGGATGTTAAAAATTACTCGCTAACTTGTATCACTGTACAAACTACGAGTTTGTTAGATAGCTGAACCGCTAAGTCTGTTTCTTTTCTACATTTCCTTTGTTAAAGATTGCTTTCTTGTAAGATGATTTTTTTACAGTAATGAACCGATGTGCAAAAAGAAACTGGCACGGTGCATCGGTTGATCGCTTTCCTGTGTACCTAAGACATTGATCAAATCTTCAAGGATGGTATAGAGTACACTCACGCCATATGGTGTCAAGGAACAGAAGACAAGCACTCATAGTTACCATTTATTTCAGAAGCAGTGACGGTGATGGTGTGTGGGTGGTTAAGTCGCGTGCGGCTACACCCACCCCCGCAGCCACCGCCCAGCCCCTGCCAACCGAGAACACCCAGGCACAACAGCACCCTAAAATCACGATGAGGAAACATAATCCCAATATTTGTGGTCAGTTTACATTTACAGTACTCTGGTGCTCGCTTGGCACACATCTTGGTATCTCGCTGGATAGTGTCCCTCTATAGTTTAGAGTCTAGGATCTCGACATAAATGATCATGAATACAGTAATATGAGTTCAAGAGTGGCAAGGCCGTATCTGGAGTTGTCTCGGGAAAAGACAGGTCCGACACTTCTTTTGATGCCGTCCTCAAAACCCAATGTTTGCATTAAGCACTCTGCTCAAACATTCTATATGGCACAACATGGAAATCCTGTTTGGTCGTATGACACTTGTTTAGTAACACAGGTTACTGTAATCCTTTGACATTTTCTTATTGAATAGTTTAAAGCGATATAACGCCGGTCTTCGAAACATATGATGGGTAAATGCATTACTGTGTATTTATGCTAAGTAAGCTCAAAGTAAGCTCGATTTTTTATTCGAATCATACTCGTTTGCATATGGCACAACGCGAAATAGAGTTATCCAAAAACAGTTTTAAAAACCGGCCGTTATGCTGCTTAAAAACATTGTAACAGTCAAAATTTGAAGTCAAATTTCAACACCAAATTCTTCGTAATTTTCGATTTACATCGATATTTTAGTTTCTAAGTATAGACACTCTTATCTTGGATCGTACTATTCTCCTGTATTCTTTCCTTTCTGGATTCCTTGTCTCTCACTCGAAACGCCCTCAAAATGCTAATGTGCTTAGCGGAGCGCGCTGAGACAAAGCGCGCGACTGTTTGTGTGATGCTTCTACCCATTTGGCCGTTTGGTTCAACCAAAAAGCACTCGTCGTCGTGGTCGCATCTTGGAGCGGCCAGTCACGATCGCCCCTCTCCCTTCCCCGCACACTCCTTCGCTGACAAATAGAGATAGAGAGTGAGGGGGGAAGATATTGATAATCAGGAGTGGACAGAGACGAGTGAGGGGGAAGATAGTGCTACTCAAATGGGGACACGCTGGTTCCGTAAATCTTGATCTTTCGGAGCTATATAACTTCGTATAAGTTCTAGGGGATACTAATTGCTAGTTGTAATGTTGTCGATTTACGACATTCTACTGATGAAAGAGGTACCTGTATGCTTTTCCGTCTAACTGCGTGATGTTTAGAGCAGGACAATGGCGCGCGTGAAGGAGATTCGTGCGCAGTGTCCGCCACTTGCCTGCAGGCTAACCTCGACCAACCGACTACGTTCCTTCAATGTGAGCAGTCAGCCATGCGCTGGCTGAAGAAGGGATGCCAGGAGGGATACGTATTCAACTTCGAGCAACAAGCTTGCATCGTTCCCAAGAGAATGCATTCACTCTCGCGTAGGTTTGATCGAGAATTGAACCACAATTGAAATTCTGAAAGATCAAAAACGACCTCGGAATTTTAGCATTTCCACCCTTTGCCACTAAACCCTTCCACAACAACTAATGCTTTTCGGAAGATTTCAGTTTTATCTGCTAACAGCACTAACAACACGGAAAAATGTGGTGAATGTCCTTTGGGCACATTCTGCACTAATGGATCCTGTCAGTCGATGTTAACCAGTAGTGAGAGTTTTGGTTACCCTTTCAATGTCATACTTCTCAACGCCCACCTACTTACCTTGTCTCAATTAACAGTGCTTACTTACAATAGACTTGTGTCGCGATGGATCGGCACCTCTCGGCAAATGTCGTCACTATGATAGCGGAGCTGCGACACTATGTCCTTCGGATAATGAATGCACTGCTCAAGGATTATGTTGTCCAAAGTCAAATGGTATCTAACCCGTAACTACTTTTTTGTGTAATCCCTTTGCAGTGAACCCTAATCTTATATCTTTTACTAACCCTTTCCTGCCACAGCGTTCTGCGCTGAGCATCGGCGCTGTGCTCGTCGGTGTCCGACGGGAATGGTCTGCTCTCCACTTACCTCGTGTTGCCACAACATTATGTTGGCTGATGCACGACGAGCTTCGCCTTTTTCGTTGGATCGATCTATTATGTACGACTGGGAAGATATGAGTGGCAGGAAGGCCTCAGACTTTATGCCTGACGCTGTTGTTGAAGCGCAGCCTACCGCACCACCACTCGACCTAAGGCCAGTGACTGAAAGTACAAATACAGGTGGGAATGTCTTAATTCTTACTCAACTATTCAAGATATTACGTTAGGAAATACCATAAAAATTGACTGACGAACAATATATATATATATATATATTATTCCGCGCTTAATTATTGTGAGGAAGTCATGTTCACATATTTCAGAGCCTTGTGGCCCGAAGCTCTCATGTACCACAACGGATGACTGTCCTGCTTCATTTGCATGTGATCAGGAAACGTGTCGACTTTCCATATGTCCCAACGGAGCACCCGTCAAATTCCGCTGCCGTCACCAATACCACTGCAGGGCCGACGAGGAATGCATGTTTGGGGGATGCTGCAAACGAGGAAAAACAGACACGGCAACCACAACAACTATCAGGCCATTCTCATTTGTCACCCGCAAAATGCCTCCTGCAAGTATAGTTGATCACTCATCCACACAAATATCGCACGAGTTTCGCAACGGAGCTCCGTCGGTGCAGCCTCCCCGAAATTTCAAACCATTCTACACCAGTACGCCCACAACTACAGTTGCTATTCTCTCGCAAAGCGGTTATGATAGCGAAGTCGGACCCAGAGCTTCTCAAACATCTTCATTGGAGCCTAGTAGAGGAAACTTTCCCACGCCATCGGAAATGAGTGGGTACGACAGCGCAGTCGAGTCCGCCACTGATTTGACATTTGAAACGGGGAGAAGGGCAGCTAATGGTGGGGTTTGTCAAGAAGACCCCTCGTTCTCAGGAAAGTGCTCACTGGAAAGTCCGTGCTCTGAAGAAAGTGAGTGTATGGATGGAAGATGTTGTGTCTTGACAAATCACAGATGTGCCAGCACACTTCTACCACTTGCCTTTCCTGAAGCTTGTTTTAACCAAGTTCAATGTCCACTTGGATCTACTTGTGAAGATAACAGATGTTGCCCTCTGGCACCCATGCATGGTGCTGCATTTGACGATAATTTGACTGAGGATCAGGTGGACGAAGTCTCCATTGTCAGCAACGCACTTGAAGAACCAGAACACGAACTTCAACTCTACCCAAAATCAACTTCGACGACACTTGCACCACAGGTAACAATTTTAAAATGTGGATTTTTTTAGCTTTCGAAACGCATAGCAGTTTTAGAAACGTATAGAACGATTAGAAAATCACGATAAAACCGAGCAAATTTAGTGTAACCAGTACCTTCTTTTCAGGCTAGATGTTTAATATATCCCCGATGTGTGGCGACATCCATGTGCCCGCCACGATTTACATGCTCTCTCGAAGGAAAATGTTGCCGTTACGACACGCATTGTCCAGATGGAACAGTACCTGAATCTCTTTGCTCTCGTGAGATACTATGTCCAAGTGCCGCACATGAATGCATTCGCGTCGGCACTTCCCTTCTAGCATGCTGCGTTTATTCAGGTGTGTGTTTTGTTGAAAATTGACATCACGAAAATGTTGTTCGCTGCTTTATGTTTTATGAAAAGCAACTTTTGTGTTTCTTATGTCACTATAAAGGCAAAATTTCAGGCAGTGATGCAGCTGTGGATCAGCAAATGACATCCTTCGATGAGATAAATGATGGGACTCCAATTTCGCAAATAACAATGATGTCCACCGAACAACCTATTACTTCCTCATCCAGCACACGGAAAAATGTGCACCTCATCAGTTCTAAGTTGAATGTCCAAATGAATAATGACGAACGGGGTGCCAATGAACTTGACCCATACAATTTAAATGTGGAAAGTTCAACGAATGCCCGCGAAAGAAGTATACTGTACGACTACGAGAAGGTGACGACAAGCGAGCCGAAACCCTCGACTCGCGCGCAGGTGATAAGTCAGACAATTGACTACTTCTCTGGAATTCCATCACAAAAACATTTGCAACAAATGTTGGAGGACACGCGACAGGAGGCCTCATTTGAGGAAATTTCCCTCGACGACTCAACGAGAAACAAGAATTCGTTTCCCTTCGCTGAAAGTGACAACGGTGGCTTGATATCGATGACCAAATTCGGCGCGTCAGGATATTGCCCAAACGGGAGTATAGAAGTGCCGCCTCGTATTGGAATCAGGTGCCGATATAGTCTCCACTGCCCCTCTCCATACTACTGCAATAAAAGAGGGAAATGCTGTCAACTGAACTAAAGCACGAGGTATGTTTTTATCTGTATTTTAACTTACGGGCAGAATACACACCATCTAGCTAGGCATCCGTTTACGGTCTGTGCTCCAACAAATATTTAATTAACATGTTTCAGGTGTCGCCTCTCTCTCAGCGTGGCCATTTGAAAAGATCTCATTTTCCTCTACTTCCATTATTTGTTCTACTAATAAAAATCTCGCAAATTAACAAGCCCTGATACTAACACGCGTTAATCAAACAAATGTGTCTGTACTAACATATCATTTTTGGTCATCGAAGAAAGGAATTCGTCAAAATAAAGTTCAGGTTCAAATTTAGTGAAGCTTTCGAAAAGAAATCACCAGTCAAAATTCATATGTAAAATTAACGCCTCGAAAATAAATCTTTTTAGGCCAACAGGCTAACGGTCTGTTGTGTACATACAGTGCCTGCTCAAACTCGAACCCTTGCCAAACAGGAAGCTGCAACAACGGATACTGTTGTAGCTCTGGAGGCTCTTCATCAAATGCTCAGATTATTCGTAGGTTTTTATTTAGCATTAACTTACCCAAGTTTGTGATGGCTAACAAAGTTTCTTTTCAGTTTAGCTTTGCAAATAATCATGCTTTTTTGCTTACAGTTCTTGATAGTTGCACAACTGATAACCAGTTTGATGTGTATATTTGTCCACTAATTTGCACCACATTATTTGTTTCATATAAAATAATCTTTAACATATGATAGGCAGGTGGCGTCGTAGAGTTAGGCGTGTAGAAGGAAGCCAGGAAGCACGTCACGAAGAGCCGAGTGTGCTGCTCAGAATGGCCGATTGGCCAATCGGTCCTCCAGGATACGGCTTTCCTGAACCGCTCACCAAACTTGACTCTGTTCTCATCAAGGCACAAGGAGACGGAAGTACGCAAGTCAACTCCATTACTTTTGATTCCGCGCACTGCAACGTTTATTCTCAGAACGCAAACTCTTGAAAATCCACCAAAAAACATAGGCAAAAAGTTAGAAGAGACTGGAGGTCGCCCGTGCTCAGCCCCCACTAACCCGCACGTGTTTCAGGCATGTGCGCGGGCGGCTTCCGGTCTCCAATTGCGTGCGGAATCGGGCTTGAAGAGTGTCCTGTCGGACTTCACTGCGATGCGTTACTCGGAGTTTGTTGTCCCCTTCTTCTACCACTTACTGACAAGAGGAATCCGTCGAAGAGAGCTCCGCTGCAAACAACGACGGCGCCCCCTAGGACAATGCCCCCTGTTCTGCAACCTATGTCATCAATCGATAAACGAGAACACGTCTATGAAGTGAAAATTCGGCCACCGTCAGCCTTCTTGGTTGAAAACGAGAGATATCCTGGTGAATCATGGACATGGACGCAAGCAAATAGCGCTGCTTCATTATCGACCGGTCGTAGCGGAGCTACGCACGGATCATTTATTGGAGTGAATCCTTACGCAGGCAGCACACATGGAGTGATCAGGGTAGCTTCTGAAGAACTAGATCCCACTGACCCAGTCTATATCGTCCCCGTTGTAATACCAGCATCTGCAATGACTTCTGATAATCTTGTGCAACCGGACTTCAGAGTCGAGCCCGAAACGGGTCCTATTGGCCGTCGATCACACCACCTTTCACGCAAACCACAAACTAACAGTACGCTTTATCGACTAATATATTTTTAACACATAATTGCTTGGTTACGTTAACTTATTTATGTTTTGTTACACATCCCAATCGTGCACAAACCACAGGAACTGCAAATTAAAACTGTGCACAAACGGCTGTTAGTCGTTGCGGAATGGTAGGGTGTGAAAGATTGAGGTGAATTTGTAGTGCTTTCTGTCTTTTAGTTGCTTCTCCCCAGTCTTCTGGATGTAACGGATGCCAGCAACAGGCACCCCAAATTATTACCATTCGTGAGTTTCACTCATTTGGTTTGAGGCCTCAAAATTTGTTGATTTGACCTTCGTTTTTGTTAGCTTGATGCAGTGGCTCATATGCAAAAATAAAAATACCAGTTTGTGTATGCACAAGGACCTTCGACATTTATTCTTTCTGGTTTAAAGTTTAAACTGATATTGTCCTCCAGTACATGTAGGAGGATGTTGCGATGGATACTGGAAACTGGAAACTGCTTTATCGTCATAAAACCTACTAATTGGGTTATTAACCGTGAACCTACATTTATTTAGCCGTCTCTCAATGCCCTGGCGGGTCTCCATCATATGGAACATGCTCTTCCGGATACTGTGCCACAGGCTACAGCTGTGTCCAGGGATCATGCTGCCCTTCAAACAACCAGGCCCAACAATCTATCACCGTCTGTAAGGATTTATTGTCTTTCACTCTAATATTACAAGCATAGAACACAAAATATCAACACACATGGGAAACAATTTGACTGATGTGGTCTCGAACAATCATTGTGCTAACAACCCTTTACGTTTTTGTTGTCAACGACTCACTTATTGTAGACACCTGCCCCGGAGGTGGTTCATCTGTCGGACAGTGCGTGCAAGGATCATGCGCCAGTGGATACCAATGCAGTTCACAAAATACGTGTTGCCCTAGCACAAATGCCTACGTTTGTCCTGATGGAACTCAGGCCGCTGGAGGTGAGATTTCCCAGAAATTTGAAAGCATTTTTTTCCCAAAAATGCGTCACGGTTTCTTGAAAGAAATTGGTATATTACTCTTCGCAACTAATTGACCTTAAGGTTGCGTAAATGGACTGTGCGGATCTGGATACTCGTGCTCGAATGGTCTCTGTTGTGCATCTACTTCAAACCAACCCAAGTGCTTGGACGGATCACCCGCTGTCGGTGCCTGCATCCCGTCGTGCCAAGGAAATGGCTGTGGAGGAACCACCCTTACCTACTACTGCGGAACCGGGTACACTTGCACCACCGGAAACATCTGCTGTCCTGTGAACAGTAAGTTATTTTATATGTTTCATTTACGAATACAGACGATCTATGTATGCTTAGACATTTATTTTCAAGTTAGAAAATTGTTGTCTGCATACATAAATAATCAAATTTTTTCTAGGCTGCCCTGATGGTGGAGAAGCTATCGGCCCAACTGTCAACGGTCTTTGCCCAACCGGTTACGTGGCACAGGGAACCCAGTGCTGTTCCATTGTGAACAGCTGCCCAGATGGTGCCGAATACGTTGGAACGGCAATTAATGGTGAATGAGAATATTGCTGAAGTGGTGTCGTACACCAAGACGCTTGGTCTTAAAGTTGAAGTGTTTCCCTTTCCTTAGGCGAAATAAAAGAGTATCTGTGAAACACTGACGCCTTTTTAACTCTCATCGCGTTCCAAAAAATGCACCTTTCCTTAACGAACAACCATTATTCAGGTATGTGCCCAACCGGAACGACGCTTTCTGGAACGAGCTGCTGTAGAACGACCGTTGTTTTTGCTCAGGCTTGTCCAGCTACAGTGCAACCTGGTCCATGTGCGACTGGACAAGTGGAAGGTGACGCATGCAGCGAGAACCCTGGGTTCGCCTGTCGTTTGGATGCGGAGGGAGCCACAGCTACGGAGTTGGCTTGTTGCCCTGTTGTCGATTACACTGTACGACCATTCTTTTACATACTGTACTCAAATCCCTTCGCCCAGCGAGCCATTTATGATGTCTAGGCAAACTATTCAAACTGGACTAATATGATCAACAAACAGAATAGGCAACCAAAATTGTTTTTAGGAAAGTGAGGGCCCGTGTGTTGATGATCCGATTACCGGGGCCATAAACTCGTGCGCGCCTGACGCGACCCCCGTCTTCAATGATGGTGTTTGCGTGTGCGTGTCCCTTCAGACAGGTGTGTTAACATAATCGTGTTTTCCCTGACAACACCACAATGCCTATATATTTAAGAAAACAAAATGTCAAAATTATATATATATATATATATATATATATAACTGTCGGCTACCGCCGCCTGAGGCGACTTTCCAATACTATGGCCGATACGCCGCACTGTTTCGCTGGGCTATATAAATTAGGAGCAAACATTTCTCTGAAGAAAATGGTTACAGTCTTGTTATTTTTCTTTTGGAAACCTATGCCAATATCAACGGGGATAGAACTTAGTTTTAGTGTGTCCATTTATAAAACTGTAGACTATATTCCTCCGAGATTGTCTGCAAATGGTTGGACTCTATAACGTAGAAAAAAATTCCAAACCCTAAAAGCAACGGAATAAGCGCGTGGTTAATACGCTGCAAGTTAGGAGCAAACATTTCCCTGAAAGAAATGGTTTCAGTCTCGTTATTTTTCCTTTTGAAACCTATACCAATATCAAACACAGGGATAGAACTTAGTTTTAGTGTGCCCATTTATAAAACAGTTGACTATATTCCTCCGAAATGTTCAGCAAATGGTTTGAATCTATAACGTCGAAAACATTTCCAAGCCTAAGCTAATAATCGCGTGGCCGATACGTTTCGCTGGGCTATATGTGAGATGGATCAGTGCATGGGAACATGAACTACTGAACCAATCTTTATTTTCATTTTTAATTCAGTTCCTGGACTGTGCGACCTCACCCTCCAATCTGGACCCTGCATCGGTGGAACCTGCCCTACGGGAACATGCAATGTGATTGCTGACGTGAGTATAGCAAACACTTTCGGTTCAGTTGAAGAATAGGCATATATAATATATATATATATATATATATATATATATATATATATATATATATATATATATATATATATATATATAAATAGGCGGCTTTAACCTGCTATTTGGGGAAAAAACTTTTATTTATTTATTGAGTGGTGACATTACATAGCTGTACAGTACAGAAGCGAATTACGAATTTAAATAATTTTGAAAAATATGTTAAGATCTGCTGTATCACTACAATGGCGATGAGCAGACGTCGCACAACAGAACCTCCTCGCTCGATCTTCTCGAGTCGCCCTCGCTCTGCTCTAGCCGGAGGTATGACTAATTGTAACAATTCCCTCAGCACCCCTTAACTTCTCACGCAAACAAATTTCAACTAAGTATGTAAATTAACCATTGCTTTGCTTACAATTAACTTTATGACTACTTTTTCTGAAATACAAGACCCATTTTTGCTTGAAATTACCATGCTTCCTATTAATTGTTCAATAATTAATTCACTGTTTGGACACTCCCTCCAGTAAACATTCCCCATCACTAAGTATGCTGGCTTTGCAGCCGATTCCCCGTGTCCCAATGGGGATATGCCTGTATCGTCATGTATGAACGGCTTATGCGGTGCTGGTCTGCAATGCGTCCGAGACGTCTGTTGTCCCATTAGTCCCGACAGAATGGTCGTCAACTCTCACAAAATCGGACCTGGCGTCGAACGTCCAATAAGTACGTTACACGAAAGCAACTAAACCAAAACCATTGCCTAACTGAGTTCTTTCGGAGATTGGTTCTGTGAAAACGGTAGATTTGGGAGATAGTTGCAACAAAAAATTTCCCTTTGCTGCTCGATAAAACGCTATCGCTTTGCCTACCGGTTCAAACCTCGGGATTCAGAGATGTGCCCGAGTGGTGACGAAGCTCGGAGCACTTGCTTTGCCGACGGGACTTGTGGTGAAGGCCTTGCATGCGTGCAGGGTCTTTGTTGCACAGAAGCTGAACCAAATTACAATACCAACATGAATATGAACCGTCCTTCTGCACGTTTTTCCAGTAAGTAATTGCATAACATCCCGACAACTCGTGCTAAACTATAACAATGCACTGAATGCTTAAACATACTCTCATATACTAGGCCGTTCACTCTTACGCTCCCACTAATAATTTCCGAGCATAACCTAACATAACAAACTATCGACACATTCGCACCAAAACAACGTCAAAAAACTTTGACTACAGTAAAATTAAGCTTAAATATTCTCGAACCCTTGATAGCAACTAGTTAGCTGAATTCATTAATATTCCTTCACTTGGCTACGCCTGCATCGTGCATCCAAAAACAACACTTGTGTTCAGGTTCCGGTTCTCTCGGAATCGGTAGCTCTTGCTCATCCAACCGTCAGTGTGCCGGCTACGAAGGAGGTCTCTCCAAGTGCGAGCGCCGCGTATGCAGATGTACGTCGATCGCCTATGCCAAGGGAATCGCCTGTGTGCGAAAGAAGATGCTCAGTAAGTTGCAACACTTACACTTAAATATGTTGGAGCAAATGATATAACGCCGCTAAACGTCGAAGCCTCAGCGAATATTTATACTTCTTAAACGTTTATTAATAAAAAAAACATTAAAATGTGCATAAATATGATGCAAAATATTCACTAGCAATTGAATGACCTTATTAGTTTTAATTACCTTGAACGAATTCATATGAGTATTTGTACACTCAAATGACAACGAAGATAACATGCATATAAAGATGCAACATAAAGCAGTGATAAAGCAACATGAAGTTATTCATCATTTCAGTGTTCAACGATGAGCCCGTGCCTATTGAGAGCAGTGCCGACACTAACTCAGTGGTCGCACCTCCTAGCTAAGAAACTACTCCACTCAGCGCCTCTACACGCCGCGCATAGGTTTTGTCGCGTCAACGGTATAACCTTTTACCCGCTGAGCATCATTGTCACATCGCTCATGTTTCATGCCAGAATTCAAGTGTGATTGTTCGTCTTTTTTTATCCATTATTATTTATTAGCCCCTTCTTGTTTGAGTTGTAGCGTATCGCCTCACGTTTCGAATAACAGTCAGTGGTGTGAGACCTTAAAATGTCATGCACCAAGAAACAACATAAAGCAATAACTAGACTGCAAATTCGAGACTTCTGAGGTGTGGTACACTGTTTGTTTTGTGCGAACCGCTTCTGTTCGCACTTCAGTAATTCCGTTTTCGGAATCCATTGATTGGAATATATCGATGTCCAAATATTAAGTACAGCCAGTTCGTCTTTCTCCCGACCATTTTAGTACGTTTATCACGATTTATGTAGTTTTATTAGTCCCAAAAAGCGTGTTGAAGCTGATTTAACGTTCACTTTTGAGTACTTCTATGAT
The DNA here is from genome assembly GCA_036852015.1 of Pelodera strongyloides. NCBI lineage: Eukaryota > Metazoa > Nematoda > Chromadorea > Rhabditida > Rhabditidae > Pelodera > Pelodera strongyloides. The sequence goes on along the minus strand of JAANDG010000615.1, from coordinate 10,100 downwards.
ACTTTTTTATGTGGATATTGTTGACGCGAAATCGTTACTTACAGTTCGCTCAAGCAATAATACTGTACAGTACGTTATCCGGTTAGCATTCTCTCTCTCTACTCCTTCCACTCTCTCACTAGCATTATCTCTCTCTCTCTCTACTCCTTCCACTCTCTTTCTTTCAAACAGTCTTTCGTTCACTCTTTCACAGTTTTGACACATTTTTTTTGTTTATTCGTTTATTGGACAATATAAAGTTAATAAATTATTTGACCTCTTTTATCTTATGTTTGATTCGGTGAAATTAGCTGCCATTCCAAAATGAGCAAACTGAACTTAAAGCGAAATACCTACCGGTTTTTGAAACCTATCGAGTACACCAACATTCTTATGAGTCATATGCAAATGAGCATAAATTAGCATAAAAAGTAGAACCCAATTAGACCCCAATTCGCATAAATACATAAGAATGCAGTTGTCCACGATTTTCAAAAACCGGCCGGTATTTCGTTTTAAAATTATGGCTAGCTTTCATAGAACAAGCTTTGGGTAGTATTTGCAATACGTGGCATTTTTGGAGAACGGTTGTCATTGTTTTCAAGCACTGATAAAGGAGTATTGTTCACTTCGAATATATCTTACCAGCCGTTCGAAGAGCCCTACGGGCTCTTCTCCGACTGGAGGAATCGGCCTTCGGCCGATTGTTACCCTATTTAAAAAAAAAAGGATTTCTTCAAACGTAAAAAAAGATGTTCATTTACGTGTACGTGGAAACGTATAATATGGTTCTGGACTTCATGTAAATTTGCAAATTTGCTATTGCAATTGCTCTTCTATCTCCTATAAGATCCTTCCTATAAGCTAGCATAGCTCAACAGGTAGAGCGTTGGACTTTGAATAGAGAGGCTGTGTGCGGCTGTCGGTTCGAATCCCGATAGCGGCAAATATTTTGTATGCTCTCTTTCGATGGAAGAATTTTCTTTATGAGAAGCTTTCGTTGTGCACATAAAAACAAACCCGTGACAAACTCTTCTCCTTTATATAATAAGATTACTTAAATAACTTAAAAAAGTGAGTGTGCTATTATAGCACCTGTGCAATGCTATATTCAAACAGGTGAAATATATAGGATGGCAGGTGGTTAGATACAGTACACTGGCAGTCGTCACCCAACATGATATTCAACCAGAAATATCAATTTATAATAATGTATCGCAATTAGGTCTTTATTTCACGACTGTTGTGCTAATGCAGAGAAAGCGGGAAAAACAATTTTTGCGGTACAGGGAGACAGGAAAAAGAGCTTTGCTTTTCGGGTTCTGTAGCCGGTATTTGGTTTCGCACTGCTCATGCACTAAATCTGAAAAATTTTGGCGCAGCGACGTTTGTGCGCCTTACCCTAGTGCTGACCTGCAAAATGGCTTGTAAATTTGCATGCCCAGTATGGAAATTAACTATTTACTACGATCCAAAATTTTTATAGAATTCATAGTTCAATATTGATTTACTCCTTCCAATTAAAAGCTTTTGCTTTGTAAAGCATGCCTTTCGGAATTTAATACCATCCTCTTTCGATAAAAGGAAACCATTTGAGCACTTTATTCTCGTGAGCCTCCTCCTTTAAGTGCTCGATGGGCAAATGACATAAGTGCAAATCCATAATATTTCTTCAACAAAAGAATTACATAACTTCTTCGGGGTTGACGTGGATTAATCAGCATTTTACCGCAGGCAGGTGTTTAGAAGGGGGCGTGTACAGTCTACGCACCAGAAATACTCTATAGAAGGGACACTCCTCAAGGCTGCTATGCTCCGGCACGCCGTCCTACTTTCATGCGTTCTTGAGCTTCTCGTCATCGGATACCGTACGTTGCACTCTGCATTATAAAGATCCTTACTCACGAAAAATAGCTTACAATTAGTTTCAGTTTCAACAATCCATGTGGAACAAGTAGTGATGACTGTCAAACCGAATTCCATAATACTCAAAACGTATTTTATGAACTGAACGAAAACTGAATTTGAAACAATAGCATCTGTTTCTGAGCTCGAAAAGGGAGGGGAAATCTAAGGCTCCGCAGTTGTTAGGTTTCACAGTCACATGTCGAAATTGTTTAGTTTCTTGGCCTACGGTTCAGCACGACTCCGAGAGTCTTTTATGGACTTTAAAGGGACGGGCCCATCAAAATAAAACTATATTTTGCATGTTTTTATAATTTGTATAAAGGGGGTTTATTATAATATATGTACACTAAATTTCGGCTAGAGTTTATCCCGCTGAAATTTTTCGGTGTCGATAAACTCAAAAGTATACCGTAGAAGACCAACAATTGCACCCATATTTCCTTACCGCGTCTCCCGAGGATACCTCGCTCTGATTGGGACCCGGGAGACTATCTGTCCATATAGCCACATTCCCCCGGGACACGCGGTAAGGAAATAAGGGTGCAATTGTTGGTCTTCTACGGTATACTTTTGAGTTTATCGACACCGAAAAATTTCAGCGGGATAAACTCTAGCCGAAATTTAGTGTACATATATTATAATAAACCCCCTTTATACAAATTATAAAAACATGCAAAATATGGGTTTATTTTGATGGGCCCGTCCCTTTAATAGAGTATTTATGCTAAGTTTTTGCGCACTTTCGCATGCGAAGGTATCATCCATGTTATTGCAGTTTCTATAGTGGGAAACTAGTGGAATTGTTTGCATGCCTAATGTAAAACTGCGCGAAAATGGAAAAGTGGACTTGGATGGTGCTTTCGCGGCGAATTCGCGCAAAATTGTAACATAAATACTCTATCAGATGGTTGTCCTCTATATAAATAATTGCAGAAGACCCGTTCTGTGAACAAAACCCGGCTCTATGCACACTTCCCATTCATTCGTTTTCACAAATCAGACCACGTAAGTTTTTGATTGGACAACTTTCGAAATGAGTTGTCCTATTAAACTGATGTAATTAACTTTTATCAGGGTTCGGCTATCTACTGGTCATATCGTATTCACAAGAGATACTCATGCACACATAATCTACCAGGGTTTTGAATTTCGCAGTCAGCTGGAAAATATGTTGGACGCTTAAAGCTTATAACAGCCGCTTTGATACCGTACTCCGTAATCCGTTATGTAGTGTTTGCGAACACTGCGCGATAACTGCGCGAATATCAGTCTAGTTATGTTCTTTTACATACATTTGCATACAACACATGGGAATGCCGGCGTATAATATAGGTTTCAAAAACCGGATGGTATATGCCTTTAAATGCTCGAAGACACTCATAGCCAGAAATAAGAATACTCCCTTGGTCATGAAATTCTTGTTGAATCCATACACGGAGCCAGCCAACAAATGTCAACGCCACGCGCACTATTAAAGCAAAATACCGGCCGGTTTTTGAAACGCGTCTCAAGAACTTGCATTCCTATGCATTTATGCAAAGTGGGGTCGAATTGGGGTCTATTTTTATTGTAATTTTTGCTAATTTGAATGTGCTGCATAAGAATGCAGGTGTACGCAATGCGTTTCAAAAACCGGCCGGTATTTTGCTTTAACTTCAGAAAAACGCAATTATGATTTTGTGCGTTTTGGTCGATCGGATCCGCTTTTGAAAGACAAGAAGAACTCGTATGATTATATCCGTTTTGGAAAAAGGTAAGCTTTAGTATAAGTATAGGCTTCAGTGATTATATAGTAAGTGGCTTACGTAAGATGTAAATAAATAACTAAATCTTCTACGCTACAAGAGCCTGCTCCTTTACTCAAGGATGGTTCAATACAGTACTAGTTGAATGAGGCTGTGTAATATGCTTTTTTATTGCACGCACTAGTCAGCTCCTTGTCTTGTACAATATGCATACCGTTCGTTCACCAATAAAATTTCTCCGTTTTAGATCAGTTCCCGACACGCGCACACGAGAATTCCTGCCCGGCATGTAACCTGCACCACGCTTTTTTTACTCGACTTGATTTTCCTGGGTCAGACTGTAACTGTTTTCAGTATGCGCCGTAGTTTAAACCAAACAAAACAGATTTTACATTTATCTTTGTTATAGAATACGACGTCCTTAACGTTTGGTGATCAGAAAATGCAATAAATGTTGTGAACAAACTTCACGCCTAACTTATCGGCAAATACATTTTTAGGAGATGATTGCATTTAGCAAGCTTTTTAAGCAAAACGAAAACAACATAATGACATTGACAGACAGATAAAAACCCTCTCATGCAAAAAGACACACACACCAAGGAACCAGGGAACAAATGCATATATTCACAATTTACTATCACCGCCTAATTTCAATATTTACTTTGTTCGATTACAAGTAATTTGACGGTTCCTCCTCCTTTTTGGGGGTCCCAGTCGTGGGCGTTGCACCTCCATACCCGACCACAACACGTCTACTGTTCGGGGCGGTGTTTCGATTCTTACGAGATGAACTGTTCTTTAAGTAGATAATCTGAATATTATTTTCGTTTTATATTAGTAAACCATAAGCATTATAAAACAAAACATAAAATGGGCGGAGTTTACCAATCCAGGTCAATATTGCGTTAAGATCCGTGCAGGTCCTCGAAAGAGTTTCTCAAGCAACACAGTGAGGCAGATTGTGTCATTTGCGAACAGAAATACACTGGCCAGGAAAAGCTATATTCAATGAAAAAATTGGCGTGCACGCAGCAACGCCACGGCGTGCAGGCGGGTATGAAAAAAGTGTCACGCCGTTGGGTTATTGCGTGCAGGGTTGCACGCCATACCCACGTCATTTCGTCTCCGGCCTTTGGCTGTAAGCGGCGTGCTATCGGCGAGCAAGTTGCACGCCATATTTCGCGTGCATTTTTCACGCCACGACGTTGCCAAATGCACGCTGCACGCCGTTGTCACGCGGCTTGCACGCCAAGTTTCGTCAGTGTTAGGCAATTGGCCCCCGTCGACATTGCTGGAGAACCCTATATGGGTATTATCAATCACCTGACTGCGGCCCGTGTACACAGGATGGGGAGGTATTGCTTCCTCTGACCCCAGAAGGGTTCCTACATTTTTATTGATGTTGTTGTTGTTATTATTAGCGTTGGTGATATTGTTGTTGTTCGCGGCGGCTTCTTTCTCCTTCTCTGCAGAACCTGTCTTTTCCTTCGACTGATCTTTTTCACTGAAATAAAGGGGTGGTAAGCGTATAATATTTGGGATGCCCGTGAGTGTGAGTAAGGATCATGATCATGGAATTATTCACATATATTACTAGATATTAGTAGTCATATTGACCGAGAAATTGAGTATTATAAACTTGAAAATTGTAGATTGTAGACATCAAAGCGACATCACCTCTAAGAGTATTTTATATATTCTATGAGTATTTTAAAGCGACATAACAGCCGGATCTTGAAACGTATGGTGTAGAACTGCATCGTTATATCTTTGTGCTGATGAGTGAGCCCGAATTTCTCTTCTAACCATATCATTTGCATATGATGCCTGAGAAACCAGTTATCCAAAATACTTTTCAAAAACCGGATGTTATTCCGCATTACTGCTATCTAGCTCCTCTTACCCCTTGTATTTCTTCTCACTGACTGCCTTATTTTCCTTTTCTTTACTTCGCTCCCTTTCCTTTTCTTTTTCTTTAAGTTTCGCCTTTTCTCTTTCGAGTAGTTGTGCGATTGGAAGCTGTAAACACACAGTATATTAAATATGTGATAAACAGGCCTGAAAGCGAAACTTTGGCGGCACGCGGCGAAAAAAAAAGATTTATATCTCGCCGCGCACTTCGCCCATCCAGAGTCTCACTATGTACGCCCGGCTACAGTCCGGCGCACCGACTGCACAAATATGTGTATATGCTGATCGTGCGCGGCGCTTTCTCCCATCCCGGCGGAGAGTGAGTGCTCCTAGTGCACACATACATAGTTTGAGTCCATCGCGTCTCTACATCGCATCCATTCATATAGGAAACATAAACCCGTAGTTTAGAAAACTTACGTCCTTGCCCTTTTTAGCCTCGGCGGAGCTGGCCTGCTGCTGGTCCTGAAAAGCGTCTTCAATATTCATTTGGTTCCTAATACGAGCGGCAAGCTCTTGCTGTTGTTGATGTTTCGCGTCAAGTTTCACCTGCGCGTCCTTCTAAATAGGTTGGTAAGGTGCGTTTTGATTCTTGTCTTGCTTTACAATGTGTGAAAATGCGCATGTTTCAACAAGGGTGCAGACAGGTTATCATGAAAACGTTTACACACGCAATATATACTTCATGTGCAGCCCAGAAGCCATACCCACCACACCACTACGATTCCCTCGGGGAAATATTCCATGGGGACTGACATAGAATTGTGATATGACAGCCACTTCCCCTCGGGGAATTGAGTGGTGATCACGGCCTCAGAACTCAGAACCACCTCGTTGAGCACAGCTTTGAGCGAATCGCGATCGAATGTCTCCAAGTTGTAGAGAGTGTGATACTGCTCGGTTCCCGCAACGATAGGCGGACGCTGTTGAATCTAGAATAGTATACGTCTTATTATATAAAGGAGAAGAGTTTCCTTTTTTGTTTGCGTGAACGAAACGGAACTTTACTTTTCAGGCGTATAAATATACCCTCTTCGCAACTCTTCAAAATAAGCGCAAGTGAATTTTATTACGTAAACCTGGAAGATACCTTTCTGACGATGCACTTCGCTTTAAATTGCTTAAATTGTTTATGATAAAGATTTCCATAAGACTTACCTCGGGGGTGCGATTGGCCACTCTGACCACTGGTACTAAGTCATTAAGGGAATCTTCTTGATTCACCTCATTGTTGGTCTGCTCGATCGCTTCTAAAGTACGACAAACATAGACCTTGAAAACAGAATAATTGCTGAAACCACAGAAAACCTGTCGTTGTCCGGTCACCATGGGTTTCAAAGAAAAAACAATTGGTGACTAGTCAGTGACCGTTTGGTGACCATGTGGTGACCAGCTAACGAACATTTTTGAGAAAACATTGGCCACGGCAAAGTCACCCGGTGGCCACCAAATGGGTTGGTTCACTAAAAACGGCAGAGAACCGTCACCATGGTTCCGTTTCCTATGTAATACAGTTCCGAAGGAAAAAACGAAGTTTTACTGCTATACAGCTTCCTTTTGTACTATCTTAGTATTTTGTTAATTTAGGTGTTATTTTTAATTTTACTCATTTAATCATTTTTACTATTATATTAGATACGCCGCTCGACAGTGGTCTAAACAATTCTCAATTGGCAATTCCACAGAAGGGGAGTGAGGTAAATAATATGAAAAGGTTCAGCAACCTTTGGATCCCACAGTTGGCTTCTGCACCTTCATTGCCTTGTTGAAGTTTAGTGTCAGGGAGGATTTCTTCCTTGACGCACCACTTTTCGAGTTCTTTCTCACCTCAGCGGGAGGATCGTGAGGAGTCTGAACTTGAAAGATGTATTAGGAGTTCCAATACTCAAAGCACAAAACATCAGTCATCTTCTATCTTGGAGCTTGAACTGGAAGAGCAACAAATGGAACATGCGGGCCATTTGCTAAGCACACGTTTCAAAATTACTTGTCATTTCCCTTTAATAATAAATCTATAAATCTTTATTGGTCGATAGATGAGGCAAAAACGTGAATTGTGTAAATGACCAAAAGGAACCCTAAGATCCTAAGATGACAGTGCAGTAAGGACACCAACATACTAACAAGCGACCGTATGGTATGTGTAAAAAAAATAAAAGAGTAATATTGCTGAATGTAATTTAAATTAAAAGGAAAATAATCGACCTTCTCCTCCTTAGTCTTCTCAGTTGTGGGCTGAACTGTCTGAGTAGTTGCAGTGGTAGTTCCAGTCGAAAGTCGTTCCTTTGTATTTCTGTCTGCAATAGCAATTCTCAAACAACGAGCGCTAATTATATATAATACTTTATTATGCTGAAAAAGCCCATAATTTTCCTTTTCGAAAATATTATTTTACTATACTTACTCTTCGACTTGCAGCAATTTACCACCAGAAGGGCTTGACTTAAGAGAAATACCGCATTAAGGAACAGTAGACATTCAATCCTGAAATACTACAGTAAGAAATGTCCCGCCACACACGCCGCGCCGCACGGCCCTGCCTCATCTACTTCAAACAAGACTTTGGTTGGTCAGTTTGCATGCCTTGCCATTGAAATTATTGTATAATAAGATTCTCATTAGTAGTTATTATGGAAACTACATATTCCTTACGTTAATGTGTGTATGCTTCCGTAAATCTGAAGTAAATCGGTCATTCTGAAATAAAAGTTTCTGGAGCGCAGTTTGTTATTATTTGATTTAAATAATCAACAAGTTTCATGACATAGGTTTGAAGCATGTGCGCTCAATTTTACACTGAATTGCTGCGCAAACTTAGGTATTCGAATTACCGGTATCTTATCATAACAAGGAGAAGAATTTACGAGTTTAGGAGAAGAAAAGAGAACGAAACGACATTTAGAATGTCTAAGAGACCATAAAAATAAAAGGATAATCGAAGGGAGCCCAGTATTGAGCAGGCGACACCGAACACTATTTCATGATTTTTCAAGTTACGTGGCAAACGTTTCACACAAGTGTGCTCACTGGTCCTGCATCTTAAACATTGAAGGTCGCCTCAGGCGGCGATAGCCGTCTGGTGAACTAATAATACAATCAATGATGCCCAAGTATAAAAAACTCACCTTTTCTATTTGACATACAACAGTTGGAAAAGGTACAAAAATTTAGAAATGCCGTTTTGATTTGAACTGAGCATTATGTATTTGATGTTTTATTCCAAAGATGTCCGATAACAAAATATAATACGTTTGAAGGGAAAGTATAACTCCAATCCTGCTTGTAATCGTGTAATCGGTAATCGAGTATAAATATTCAAGTTATCGACTTTCAGCTTATGGTGCATAGCATGAGAAAACAAGCTTGAAACATATGTACACCTGGACGGTATTTGAACTATACTGTACCAGCCGTTCGAAGAGCCCTACGGGCTCTTCTCCGTCTGGAGGAATCGGCCTTCGGCCGATTGTTTCCCTATTTAGAAAAGAATTGCTACAATGTAAAAAGTTAACTCTCGGCTCTTTCTCCTCCCAAACATTCACACGTCTCTGATTGTGGAAACGTATAATTATCAGTTTGGATCTCCACTCGACTAATGCTACCATGCAAATTTGCCATTGAAGGTGTTATATATTGGGCAGAGGATTCTCCTTGTGATAAGCTAGCACAGTTCAACAGGTAGAGCGTTGGACTATGAATTGAGAGGTTGTGCGCTGCTGTGGGTTCGAATCTCGCCAGCAGCAAACATTTTGTATGCTCTATGCCAATAGAAAATTTTCTTTATGTACAGGTTTCGTTATGTTCACACAAACAAAAAAGTAAACTCTTCTCCTTTATATAATAAGATATTTGTATGTACAAAAGTAGAAATTTCCAAATAGAGAAGAAATCGGCCAAAGTCCGATTCCTCCAGTCGGAGAAGAGCTCTTCGTCCGAAAGGTACTGCATAGCACCCTGTGTGTAGAATATATACGATTCCCCCTGAACGAGGTCCGACATTCCGAAACACCAAAAACTTCAAGTCATTTGCAACTCTTCGTCTACTCTTGTCAAGGACCTCTACGAAACAAGCGACTCACTGTATTGACCTTAGCATAAATGATATAAAGAAAGAATGTTTGTAATTTAATTTATTTCAATTACCAGACGGCTATCGCCGCCTGAGGCGACTTTCAAAGTTTAAGATGCAGGAACAGTGAGCACCCTTGTGTGAAACGTTTGCAACGTATCGTGAAAAATCAAAATAACACCGATTTCGTTTTCTCAACACTGGGCTCCGATTCTCCTTTTATAGCCTCTTAGATATTCTAATTTTCGTTGCGTGCATACATACAAACAAAAGACCAAGTAAACTCTTCTCCTTTATATAATAAGATTTCATATATAAAGTACGTATAATGAAATCTCTCAACGTGATGAACGGAAAATGGCACAATTCACGAGAAATTACTACTTGTTACGAGTTACGACAGCATAATACTTTGTTGATAAACTAGAGATTGTAAAGCTTCTTCGTAAGTCATTCAATATTTGCGTTCTGTATAATCAAGGTTT